>JABXWE010001134.1:0-42210 GCA_014611495.1 Limonius californicus
ATATATATATATATATATATATATATATACGATCTACTAAAATTAAATTCTTTTGATACCATAATCCGTTTTACACTTAACACGGTTGTTTCCTATCAAGATGGGAATTGGTGGGATCGAAAAACTAACGTAATAAATGATTTAATCTTTAAATGATATCAAAAATTGGTTTGGCCACACATTATCAACTACAAACTTTCAAAAAACCAAATATATTCCTGTTAGCCGCTATAAGAAAAATTACCAAAATGAAAATCGTTAGAAATAGATACTGAAATTGCTGTTGAGAAAGCGGATCTTATTAAATATTTGGGTGTAAAAATAGATTGCCATCTAAGATGGAAACAGCATGTTATTGATTTAACTTAAATGCTCAGACGTATTCTGTTTAAATTCAGTAAATAAAAAGTATACTAGATTTTAGGAACATGAAAAGGGTTACTACTCATTAGTCGAATCACGAATATCGTATGGAATTATTGATTGGGTTAGTGCTGCCTATGAACTTTTAAAAAAAACTAGAAACAATACAAAAAAAATTCTGCTGCATTATTTTAAAAATACAAACTTATTGAAATATTGAGCATCAGTATAATACTAGATCAAAACTTATAAATTTGTATTATTGTATGATGTGCCGGACGTTCGATACAGCAAGCCAACTAAATGTTGTTTTTAAAGAAATATTCAGTTGATGAGCACCCTAAAATTCGGTGTAAATACGATAAAGTAAGACAAATCAATTTCCTAAAAGCTGCATTCTACGACTTTTAATGGAATTTGTTACAATGGGTATTTAAAAATCCAAACACGTTTGATCTATAAATTCAGCGGTTTTTGAGTTGCACCGCACGATGTTTTAAATTACGAATACACAATTATCTATCAACTTTTTAATGCAGTTTAATTTGTCTTTATTGTGGTTTAAAAATATATTATACCATTGTACTGTACGCAGACGACTACATGCCTACATCATTGCATATTCTGAAGCTTTAAGAATATTAACGTAAGTTAAGGAAAACACTGGTTTCCGTAAAATGCATCTATTTCATTGACAAATGCAGTTAAATAAATTGTTGTTGTGTTGTTGTTTGTTACTACTTTATTTAGCAACTTAAACTGTGGTTACTGCAGGTAGATGGTGATGCATTAAATTTATAAATTAACGTGTGCCCCCTTGGGGGGCACGAAGTACGTAAGGGGGGGGGACAAAGGAAACAAAGAAAGTGGAAGTCAAAGGAAAAACAAAAATACTATTTTATTGAAACTAAAGCATTTAATGAAACTATTCATTGACACAAAAGAAATAGACAAAGTACCCACTGAAAATCCTATAATAAAACATATAAAATCCACTATATTGCTCTTGCGGAATCATATCAATATTGAAAATATCGAACAACTAATTAAAACTAAATAATAATAACGATGCTAAACATCAATGGCTTCCTTGGATCTACCTTTCAGAGCAAAGCTTTTTCATATGATGCTGATATTTTGGATATAGACACTCTTAGTTCTCTTCCTGTGTTTGACCATAGAGCAATAAAGATCTTTATTGCTCTATGGTTTGACCGAATTCTATATTTCCATTGAAGCAGCTACCGCGATTTCCCAAAGATAAGATACTGGAAATAGAAAAAGTGCACGAAAAGCTTTTGACTTTGGTACAATGAATTCATCAACAATGACCCAAAATACAAACAGCGATTTAGATCAAAACTATTTTTCAACTTCGCTGCTTGACGTGAAGCCATAAATGCCTCTTCTTTAATTGAAAAATATTTAGAGGTAATTTGAAATAAATGTCCAACCCAATCGTTCAGTTATATCGTCGTGTGTTGTAAAATAGTTTAATATGTTTTCGTCAACATTGTTAAACGAGTTTCAATAAAACTTGGATGTGCTGCTCTTCTATCTTGTTGGTTTTCATATATTAGTCAACAGTTGCAAACATTTCTAATTTTGGTTGCTTTTTCTTTTTGTTTAATAAGTCTAGTTTTCTGCAGTAAGTCTGAACTTTGTCGCTCATATCTAAGTAATGTGTATTATTTGCTTGGGGTTGCAGGCGTAACATATTTATTTTTCAAAAATATCCATCAGGTAGCTCAATTTCAACACAACCTCTCTCTCTCTCTCTCTCTCTAACCTTCCGTGTTTCGTTGCGAATTTTCCTTTTTAAGAATATTACTATTTCGTATCTTAATTCATAAAGACGTCGTAAACATTTTCTCCTGATAACCATCTTACAAATATGGGTAAAATAATGCCGACTATCGGCTTCTCACTGTTGGCCACTGTTGCAGTGTGACTGCCCTCTTGTCATTTCAAGCCCAGAAACATTTTCAGGACATTCGAGACTTCCCATGATGAAATCGCAAAGGTTCCCGAAATGCCGATATGGGCTTAGGGGTCTGTACACTGATGCCAGCTCTGCACGTATGGAAAACAATAATAGACGGTTCCTTAGTACGTCAGAAGAATTACAAGGCGACAAAGTGAAGGGAACGCCACAAAAGTTAATATTAAAAATGTGCCGCACGTGAAAGCATTTAGAGAAACACTGGAGTAGATTAATGTTAAACTAAACTTTACAGCTTTAGACAACAATGTATTGACAACACTTTTATGCAACGCTCTAATATATTCAACCACAATACAAATAGTTTTTTTCTACAATTGTAATTAATGCAGAAAAGCGGTATATCTATACCTAGAAATCATTTTGTAGGTAAAACATGTTTACAAATTTAATAATGCTACATAGATTAACGTTCGAGAACTATTTAGGAAACTACAATTTGAAGAAACCGGATGGAAAATTGTAGGAGAAAGGTTGAACAACATAGAATATGTAGTTGGCATCGTCTTATTTGCTGAAACAGAAGAAAATAATGATGATAGGGGTGCTAGAAGATTTATTCACAGAAGCGAGAAAATCCGTCTGAAATTAACTTCTCTAAGATTAAATATATGACAAATCAAAACACCAACACTAATAAAACTAACCTGAGGAGTATTCAATTAAAGAAGTAGATCTGTTCATATATTTATGACAACCAGTAACTTTGGAAAACCAACACCAAGAACTAGCGATCAATCGTAGAATTAGAATGGGCTGGACAGCATTCGGAAACCTGAAACATGTAATGAATATGAACATCCCTTTGAAATTCAAATCGTAATAATACATATACCAAGGAAACTCAAAAACGTATCTACCTAGCCGTGAAACGAAAGAGACACAAAAATGTTAATAACTTTATATTTCAATAAAAAAAAATTAAATATACATCCATCTATTAGAACACACTTAGCGCATCTGTCCGGAAGTTGGTTTATACTTTCAGAACAAAATTTCTTTGGTTGACAACTGAAGTAGTCATCGACGACCTGTTTCAGTTTGTTATCAGAGTAAAATCTTCGTCTTCTTTAATCTTTTTTTAGTTTTCTACACAAATGAAAATCAGATGGTACCATATCCGGGCTGTAAGGTGGGTGATCAATCTCCTGAAACCCACATTTCTCTAAAACAGACAAGACCTGTCGAACCTTGTGGACTCGTGCATTATTATGCAAAATAAGACGCTTTTCCGAAGAAAGTGTTGGCGTTTCTTAGATTTGCATAGTACTGGCATAAGTTTCTCCAGCAATTTCCCTCCTGGCATGTATTCGATCAAGAATATTCCTTCTATTTCCCAGAAAATGGTGACCATTCAAAACTGGAAAATGTGGAAACATATGAGAGAGGTCTAAGAGTAAAGAATAAGAATATCGTAAAACTAGCGACTGCAGAAGTAATTAGCAGTGTGGAGCATATTAAACGTAATGAAAATGTCAATTAAATAAAATGATTTGAAACATCATTCAGAAGTTGTGGTGTCCAAAATGCGGCACTTCAAATATCATTTGGATCTGATTAAAACGATAAGATAATTTTACCATTCTGTGAAAGCTATTAAATTTTTTTGCCAATGACAATGTGTAATTGCTGGATTAACGTATTCTTAGTATCTTCATTTTCCTGCTGGGTTCGAAAAACAGGAATGTAATCACATGTTAGTTGATTTCCTTATATTATTCTTAGACGATTATTTGAAGATACTTTTAATCGACTGTTTTAACACAGTTATTCTTATCCTAGCAGTGCCATAATATTTTAATTTGATTCTCGTTGTGATTATGGTGATGGTGTTACCACATTCTGCACAACACAGTCACACCTTTTAAGACAACTTGTGTATGACCAGTGAACTTTGCAATGTAGTTCTGACTATTAACTTCTCATATGCGATCCACCTATTAAATAATGCTGGTTTCCTGTGCTTTAAAAATAATATGGATTATGAGAAAAATGCCACCATTTAGAATATATTTGGTTGAGGTAGTTATCACTCAAATATACAAATTGTTTTTAAAATAAAAATTTCTTAAAATTTCCATGGAATTACAAATTATCTTGAAATAACATAATTGGTTAAAACAGAAAGAATTAGTCTGAAACCCCTTCAACATTTTACCATTTACATCTACAGTTTCATATGGTAATTAACAATTTAATGTACTAAAACAAAATTTCTTTGGTTGACTAGCGAAGTAGTCATCGACGACCTGTTTCTGTTTGTTATCAGGGTAAAATCTTCGTTTTCTTTAATCTTTCTTCAGTTTTGTAAACAAATGAAAATCAGATGGTGCCATATCTGGGCTGTAAGGTGGCTGATCAATCTCCTGAACCTCATATTCCTCTAAAACAGTTACGACCTTTCGAGCCTTGTGGATTCGATCATTGTCATGCAAAACGAAGATGCTTTTCTGACGCAAATGTTGCCGTTTCTTAGATTTGTATAGTACTGGCATACGTTTCTCCAGCAATTGCAGTCCTTCTTGGCATGTATTCGATCAACAATATTCCTTCCATTTCCCAGAAGATGGTGGCCATTAACTTCCCAGCAGAAGGTTGGGTTCGGCATTTCTTAGGAGGTGGAGAACCTTTATGGACTTATCGCATGGCTTCTTGTTTCGTCTCAGGATTCAAGTAATGAACCCAAGTTTCGTCAACAATCACCTGTCGTGAAAGCACCGCTGAATCCTTCTCTAAAGTGGACGAATGTTAGTCGCAAATTTGTTGGCGATGCAATTTTTGTTCCAGAGTCAGGAGTTTTGGAATCCACCGCACTGACACCTTACGCAAGCCTAATTTAGCAAAATGGTAATGACACTTCCCCAGAAATTCCTAATTTTGATGATATAGTTGCAACCTTCAAACATCGATTCTGCAGCACCATAGGCTTTACTTTCTGGCACATCTCTTCATTCGTCACATCTGAGGTCTGTCCGATCTTGAGTCATCTTCAACGGATTCCCGTCCCTAACGAAATTGTTTACAGTAAAATTTAATCTTGTAATAAGACAGAACTGCTTCTGTAGACCGCCCCCGTTCTGTCATAGTTCTCTTTTGGCCCGTTCCCTTCTGCTGTTAAGAATGTTATTAACTTTAGTGATGAAGTTTTACAGTATTCCTTTTTTTTAATACAACTGACAAAAGAAGAACCCTCAAACAGGCTAAATTTCCAGGTGTGGTAGAATAGCTCCCTGGCGTCGGTGATTAGCCATAGTAGCAGAAATAGGCCGACGTTAAATAAAAACAAACAAACAAACAAAAGATTTTTGAAATGGGTGTGCAGATCTGAACAAAATTGCATATACAAATGTCAAAAACTTGTGAAAATATGAAATTTGTGGTATAGGCCGCTCAGCCATTGTTTTCATGACTAGGTAGATAAGTATATGAGTTCCCCTCTTATAATCAGTGCATACTCCCCACGGCAACATAAGGGTTCTAACCTAGAGAATTTTAACTAGAATGCAATTGCACCAAAGGGCAATAGAACACAACATGTTAGGCGTTAGTCCAGGACATAGCAATGCGGATAGCCACACTAAAATGGAATTGGGCTGGCCACGATGTAAAGGAAACAGATAGATGGAGTGAGAAAGGAACAAAATGGATACCTTGAGGAGAGAGAAGAAACACCGACAGACCACAAATATGAAGAGAATTAGTACAAGGTGCCTCAAAACCGGAAATATGGAAACATAAGAGAAGCCTAAGAGTAAAGAATAATAATATCGTAAAACTAGCGACTGCAGAAGTAATTAACAGTGTGGAGCACGTTAAACGTAATGAAAATATGAATAAAATAATATGATTTGAAACAACATTCAGAAGTTGTGGTGTCCGAAATATAGCACTTCAAATATCATTTGGATCTGATTGTAACGATAAGATAATTTTCCCATTCTGCGAAAGCAATTAAATTTTTTTGCCAATGACAAAGTGTAATTGCTGAATTAATCCATGTGTTACTCCATTTCCTTACATTGTTCTTAGACGATTAGTTGACGATACTTTTAATCGACTGTTTTAACACAGTTATTCTTATACTAGCAGCGCCATAGTATTTTAATTTGATTCTCGTTGTGATTATGGTGATGGTGTTACCACATTCTGCACAACACAGTTACACGTTTTAAGGCAACCTGTGTACGACCAGTGAACTTCGCAATGTAGTTCTGACTATTAACTTCTCATACGCGATACACCTATCAAATAATGCTGGTTTACTGTGCTTTAAAAAGAATATGGATTATGGGAAAAATACCACTATTTAGAATATATTTGGTTGAGTTAGTTATCTTATCACTAATACAAATTGTTTTTAAAATAAAAATTTGTTAAAATTTCCAAAGATCTTGAAATATATAGATAATTGGTTAAAACAGAAAAGATTAGCCTGAAACCCCTTCAACATTCTATCATTTACATCGACAATAAGTTAAAAATATAAAAGTTTTACAATAAGTTAAAAATATAAAAGTTTTACAACCTCGAAGGTGTATCGTATGGTAATTAACAATTTAGTGTACTAAACCTAATATCCAAGATATTCTACAAGAATATTTAAGATATTGGAAAGACATTTTCTAATACCGTTCGTAGATAATGTTAATCTTGAAATCGGTATTTATTAGAGCTAGGAACCGTTAGACCACCTAGTACCTGGTATTTGCAACAACTATTTAAGTTAACGATTGGAATACCTAACGAGGTAAATATTCGACCATAGAGTAAAGTAAAATGTTCCAAAATGACAACCAACTTGAGCCATATATCCATAAAAAGTGAAGACTCAGAAGTCAAACATCCATTTAGATTCGTACTTTATATGCAATACTATAAATTCTTTTCTTTATTATGTGTTACAAATGAAGCAGCTTTGGGATGAAGCAAGCCATGACACAATCAGCATGCTGCAGTCACTCACCATTAGTCATTCGCGGCTTGATCATGCAGCCTTAATTTGTATGACGCACCTTTGCTGTTTACCTATGCTTTGGCATGTCAAACATCTAAGTATTATTATGAGACTACAATTAAAGTATTTTATCAAATATAACATAAAAATTGAAAACTACGGACTACTTTCCTTTGAGTTTGCAGGAACAAACATATTCAAAATTTAAAGGAAGGATAACGTCGTACGTTTAGTTTTCTAAATATTCCTCTTCCAAACAAAATGGGGCAATACACGTGGCTGCTCTTTTTTTTCTGTCATAAATAGGTTTCCGCCCAAAAACCATCTTCCGGTGGTTGGGAATACCACCGGTAGTCTCCATGATATAAAATTTTACTCCGTTCTGAGATATATCAGTAATATTTACGTACTAAAAGTACAGAACCGGATTGAAAGATAATTTAATAAGGAACACTTACAATTTCCCAAATATATTGATGAAACACATATTACGAAAGTGTCATAATTTGTTTTCAGAAAGCATTCTCCAAAGATTTTAAATATAGTTGGTCTTGGAATAGTTTGGAATTGAGCTGTTAGCATTTTTAATCTTTCGCCCTAATTAATTTAGCGCGTTTTATAAGTTGCTTCTATGACTAGCGTCAGTTTGAACTAATTTGATTTAGTTTAGAAATGTGTGTAGAAATAAAACATAAAATCTTGTTTCTTCATAAGCAATATACAATTAAATATTTTTAGCAAAACATTTTGGTATTCCACAGAGTTATTGTACATGTTGGTAAGCACTACTTTTTGCTGCTCGTTCTTCTTGGAACTTACCATTATAATTCTTAATCATTTTTGAGGTTATGTGGATTTATGTCTTAAAGTATAGGGTTGCGAAAGGTCACATTCTATGAGTTTACAAGGGTAGTAATAGTCAACCCTTACAGTATTTTTTCATATACGTACGTTGAGTGTAAATACAATTAACGATAAAAATTGGAATCATTTAGACAATTTGATCAAACAAATAATATAACTTCCTGTTATAATAGAGTAAGTTTATTTTAGACGTTCAAGAAAGGGTTTAAGAGGACTGATAATATTGCAAATGTTAGGTGCTTATCTATCATGACCTTTACATGGACTCCGGCAGCTAAGTTATAATAGGCAGATGGATGGTGTCATGAGGTTGGCAGATACTCCAGGCGTTTTCAAAAATTCCGAACTATATTTTATTCGACTAAATACAACCCTTAAAGTAGAACCACCGAGCACTATCTTAATACAGTATAGTGCTCTTTGGTAGAACATAATGTTAATGTGCCAATGGTTGCCTATGCTTGCTTACAAACTAAAACTTGTTTTACTTATAAGCCACGCGACTTTCACTTCCCTTTCTCTATACCCTAAGATTTGCTTAGTTCTTAGAGCAGGTGTAAAATATCAACTAACATAGTTTATATAGGTAAATGAAACTTCAGTAATGCCGTACTATACACAAAACAGGCTGCATGTAATACTCAGAAGCCATTTGTGTGTCTGTATTTATCTATAAACACTCGGTACAACTAACTAACTTTCGCGTTCGCTTTTGTCATAACGCCCAATGACTCAAATATCGCTTTTAGATCAAATTCCATGGAATTATGACTAAATCGATAACAGGGTTCTATTAAATTTGAACTAAATATAACGGATTTGTATCAAACGTCACTTGTATATTGGACAATGTAGTTGGCTTGCAACGTAAGAGGCTTAAAGAGTCGTAGAACTGTTGAGGAAGGATGTGGTTAGAAAATAGATTACATTTGTTTTAACTAACAGAATCACACATAAAGTTTTACCGCCAAAATGGTGTAATTAACTTTTTAGCATCGTGTATAATACAGAGCGTTCCGTATAATCATTTACCAACATTAAAGGTAAACTCCAGTAGGCGAAAAGAACACTATAAATTCAAATAAACATGGATGCTGAGGGCTTGACCGCCCCCAATTTGTATCGCCCCGCCTGAAATCTGAAATAAATATCAATTATGTGTTTTTAAATCTTCCATTTTTATGTAAACCCTCCAGGAGGAAATGTTAAATTTCTGATATTGGTGATAAACCCCAAATAAGCTTACCAAAACAGTACAGTCTATTAAAAGTAACACAAATCCCCACGTGCCTGTTTCGGCCGCTTCTTGTTGTAGCAGTTTTTCCAATAGATTTCAAGGATATTCTAAGAATTGCTAAACCAAAGTTAATTTAAGCAGAATCGATAAGACCGGGATATTTCTGGTGAAGACTGGATACGTATTTCTGGGAAATAGAGCTTTTTGGATGGTTAACTCACGTAGAAGCGGTCGTCTACATTTTGGTTTAATTCATAGAAAGTTGACGAAGTTGTGGTGGCAAAAGTTTCTCCAGCAGTTGAGGAAGTAAAAACACAAACGTTACAGTATACTTAAAATATTAACGATTGCCGATATTATTTAATTAAGGAACTATTATTTTAAATCCTTAAACAAATAGAAATATTCGTATGGTGGCTTAGCCACGAAGAAGGAACTTTTTTTTAAACAGTGCAGCTTTCACTGCACCCATTGAAAACTTACAAAATCGTGAACAAGGTTGCTTCCATAATCTCAACGATTTGATATTTAACATTAATTTATATTGACACCACATAACATGTTTCTTTAATTATGTAGTTGTGTTTGTCAACTCGCTGATTCTTATCCCACCTGGCTTATCCGGGCTCAGCACATTTTATACCCTACAACTAAGACACCACAAACACCTTGGGAAAGTGGAAAGCGCAGGAACCTAAGTGACTTTGGTAGAATAGCTCTACTCTACAGCGGTCTCTAAAAAAACTATTCAGCTACTTCATTTGAAAAGTCATCAGTGGATTAATTCCACATTTTTCCACCTATCCCAACTTTGTGTTACACGCAAACCTGAGCTAATAGAAGCCAGTGCTATGTATCAAACACATGTTAGTATATCTTCGTATTCGTAAAATTACATTTACAATGTGTGATAATATTGTTAGTACTCTGTATGACACTCACATTGCCAAACAAATCTCCATAAAGAAAAGGTTCAGTTATGATTGGCTACAAGCGAAACCTAGACAACGTCAGCCGATGTCATTCTTACTGAAAAAAGAATGAAATAATGGACAATTATGACGTAAGTCATTGCCTTTGTGTTGGCAATAACGTATATTTAAAACTATGATAATGAAACAGTTGGCAGTTACAGTTTAAACCATATCTTAACAAATTATGTGTTAACAAACAAAGAAATGTGGGACACTAGGATATTCTAGAATCTAATATTACTATAATAACCTGATGGAAAATGCGTAATTACAAATATGTTGCTTTTTTTACAAGTTTTAAAATCACCAGACGAATTAAATCGGGCAATCGGAAATACGTACTATGCAACTAATGAAAATGTTAACTTAATAATTATATTCAATCGTTTCCTCTTACCTGTGGTAACATTTCTTTTTATATTATTATATAATAGAACCTCGTAATATACATAACATTTTATTACCTTTTCCTTCCATTCATTCATACTACCGTTTCCTCCCCTGAACCGCTTTCGCATTACTTCAGGGGGCGCGGGCGTCCCTTACACACTATCCATTCATGCAACATGCACCCTAAACTTAACTAAGTAAAATGCGGTCGCCTCAGCCGGGGTTCGACCATGCGGTCGATCGGATCGCATTTCACTGTGATCTCGACTGATAGCGCGCATTCGCACTGCCCCATCGAGGTCCCTGCCACATACCCGAACCACACTTGTCAGGAATTAATTTAGATAATTGGTGTTTTATCGTATTCCTTAAAACTTAGCTTTTGAAATAAATTACCAAACAGAGTCTATTTCTATTTGATTATTATCGAATATTATATTTAGTACATATTACGTACAATAAATTCCCAGAAAATAAGAAACAATTATGTCAGAAAATTATTGAACATACATAATTGAATATTCTTGTGGCAGAGACACATCATTTTTTTTTTTTTTGGCAAAGGTACTAAAATATATAAAGGACTGCGTTAAAATGCATTTGCGGGCTCGCGTTCCATTAATGTTTTTTATAGTTTGATGTCTTAAATATGCCACGTAAATGCGTACTTCCCACATGTTACAAAACACCGTGTATTGTAGGGCGTCAAGAATATTTTGTTTTCGAAATGTTAATCAGAAATGCAAACTTCCAAACTATTCACTTATCTAAGAACGCATCCTCTCTATCGTATGAAGATAAGTACAAAAAAGATTAAGGAAAGCTGTGTACACAGAAATATCTTCGTCAACTTTACCACTGTTTACTTATGCAGATAAAACCAACATAGATAAATATGCTATGGTATTAACTTATTGCTGTTATTAATCTTTGCAGTTTCCAAAAACTTGCAAAAATGACATTTTCTGAAATTAAGATAATTCATCTTTATTCCTTGCATATTGCATTACAATTTTATTTTATTTCCAGCAAGATTTGAGGACTTTGCACCGCCCCGTATATTTCCCGGAGAATCGGAATATATTATAAGTCCTCTCGATAATTTTACTTTGCGATGTGAAGGAAAAACACCTGTAACTTGGAGACCTCCGAACAATTCATTAGTAAGTATTTGGAATTAAATAGCAATACATTTTTACGATACTACTTTGTATTTTATTTTATCATATTTTCTGTTTTAGCATGGCGAAACAGAAGCAAAATATTCAACAATTACGATACATTCTTCCGAAACGCCGGATTCAGAATACATTTATGGAACAATACTTAATATACAGAATGCGTCCTATTTGGACACGGGGTTTTACTACTGCCTTGGAGGAACAGCAGACGTTGAAGACCTCTCTAAAGTTTCCAGCATATATATTTACGTTGATGGTAAAAAATTCTGATTTATTTATTGCTACATTAACATTAGTGACGTAATTGTGACGTGTTTGAAAGAACATCATTAAAACTTCCGCAACTTAATAAGAGAATTTTCAGATTCTCAAATAATTCGAACGTAACGCTCCATGTATACAAGAGATTGTAGATCAAATAAACACAATATTAAGTGACATTAAGCTAACATTATGGCAATTTTCCCTTTGACACTATTGCTGTAAACAGATATGTAGAAGGGCAGATAAATCATTTACGCAAGTTCCTTAGCTAAGACATCCTGCGCCTTCTTATACTTATTCTTCTTCTAACCTTTCCTTGAATGATTAATTTTAGGAACTAGTATTTTTCTCGGCAAATAACTCGCCCAAAGTGTTCTAGTTTTTATCTTTTAATTGTATTTAATACTTCTCTCCGTGGCGTCATCAGTCGGAATACCCCTTTGTTCGTTTTTCTTTCCATCCATGATATTTTTAACGTATGTCTACTAATCCATAATTCAAAATCCAGTATGTTATCCATGGTTTCTTTCGCTAAAGTCCATCCTTCCATTACGTAGCATGAAGTTGAAAAGACATAACACCTAACGAAGCGGGTTGTATGTTCTAAATTCAAGCCTCTGTTGCAAAGCATATTTTTTGTTTTTACAGAGGCAGCTCTTGCTAATCCTATTCTAACTCTTATTACATCTGGAATTTGTTCAGTTTTGTCATTCGGTAATGTGCCCAAACATTTGTAATTGTTAATTCTTCCTATATTGATGATGTTTATTGTTAAGTTTGCTATATTATTGGTTATTTTGGAAATAACTATAAGTTTAGTTTTTATATTGGTTCTTTCCTGCTCGCATTCTTCACTTCTTCTTCTTCTTTGAAAGCTTCCTTTTTCACGAAACGCGGCGATCGTGTCTCATATGCCTTTGCTTATTCTAACGTACCACAGAGATAGAGGACCTACAGCTTAATGTCGGTTCCGAACTAAGGAATATAAGGAATATGTAAACACTTCTACTCTTCTTATTAAGGTGCCATCGCCGTCCGAAGGTTGGCTACCATTATAGTCATTTATATTTTTGTTCGAGACGCTTGATGCCTACTATCGAAAAATGATTTTGTTTTGCCGTTGCCGTTGGAATTTGGACGTTGTTTAATTTTACTAGAATTGTTGTGTATTTTTTAACTGTCATAGTGCAGCCTTTTGTATTGTTCTGTGTTTTTTGAAACATTTTGAATTTACGAATATACTAGAAAGAATCTGCGTTGTGTGATTATTCGACGGGTAGTTGGAGAAATCATTTAGCAAGGGAAACAACAATTGTATTTACAGCAGCTCTGAATTGTTGATTCGAGTTGCAGTTGTACCATTCTCTCAGGTTACGCAGCCCTGATGTTCTTCTTCTACCTACACTGCGCTTTCCTTGTATCTTCCCTTGAATAATAGGTTGGAGTAACTGATATTTCTTCCCTCTCTTAATATGGCCCATGTATTCAAGCTTGCCCTTTTTAATAGTGAAGGTTAGCTCTAGTTGTTTTCCCATTGTTCTCAGGATGCCTTCATTGGTCTCTCTATCTGTCCAAGGAACTTTTAACATTCTTCTGTAGAGCCACATTTCAAATGATTGCAGTTTCTTAAGATCTGACTTGTTGTATGTATTAGCCTCATCTTTAGTTGGATACTTAGGTTTGTACTACAGAATATCTTTTTCATCCGCACAAATGCATTTCTCGCTGTTTCTATGCGGCATTTAATGTCTTCCGTTGATTCATTGTTATCCTTGACCCATGTTCCAAGGTATTTATATTTATGGACCCTTTCTATTAATTTGCCCTGCATTTTCAGTTCGGGATTTATGTTTGGATTTTTTGTAATAACCATGAACTTAGTTTTCTTTAAATTCATACGTAGACCGCTCCTTTCACTTACCCGCTTCCCGCTCCACCGTCCTCTGCAGGTCTTGTATATTTTCTGCTAGCAGGACGGTGTCGTCAGTATATCTTAAATTGTTTATAGGTTTCCCATTTACTATAAGCCTGGCCACTTTTTCGGAGTATTCGTGTAACTTCTTTTACTTTTTTATTTATGAATGTTAAAATCGTTATGTCTTTTTTGTAATTCAATATCTTTACATCTTTCCCTAAACCAGTGCTCTTAAACTTTTCAAATTTTTGTCTTATATCTTTCTGTATTTCTTTGTATTTATTAATGTGATAGATTTGAAATTCCTTCCTTCTTGCATTAGTTGCATTATTTCATCCGTCATCCATTCATGTTTTTTCTCTAGCTTGTCAGATTTAAGATATTCCTTACTTGGTTTTAATATAGCACTATTTATATTCATCCATTTTACATTACCGTCATTAGTTGTCCTATTATTTTCTTTGATCTCTTGTATATTGCTATTTAGTTGAATTTTTATAGCGTTGTCTTTTATTTTGGTGATCTCTAATTCTTTTTGGTTGGGCTTAATTTTCTTTAATTTAATTTCTATGACAGCTACTACCGGGTTATGGTCGGAAGATATGTCAGCCACTCGATGGGTTTTTGCTGATTTGGCACTATTTCTGTATCTTTTTCCAATTATTATAATATAGTCTAGTGTGCGGTGGTAGCTCAGTTGGTAGAGCGCTCGCTTTCTGAATAAAACGTCGATTCTGGCTTGGATTCGGAACCTAAGCCGTACTATGCAGATTTATAAAAATCTTGTCGGCAACCCACCACACACAATTTCCCAATTCAGCTTGCAACCGTGGGATCTTAATGCTAAAAACCTTCTCTGGAATTCCTGTCGTTCGGATTCGACGTTAAACTGTAGGTCCCCCCGTGTTTCTACCTTAGCGCTGAGGAGAAACAACTGGCAGAGAAGAGGCCGATGGCCCAGCAGTGGGACGGAGAGGCTGTTGATGATGATGATGATGATGATGATGATGATGATGATGATGATGATGATGATGATATAGTCTACCTGGTTTCCAACAATTTTTTGGTTCTTATATTGGGGTGACTTCCAGCTATTAGTCTGATATTTGGTTGTTCAAATAGCATATTTGATATCACTAAGTCTCTTTCTTGTACAAATTGTACCAATCTTTCTCCCCGTTCATTCTCTTTCCGAGTTCATATTCTCCCATTAGGTCTTCCATTTTTCCTTTGCCTATTTTTGCATTTAGATAACCCATAATTATCAATAATTCATGTTTTTTAAATGCTTTCAGAACCTCGTCTATGTCTTGGTAGAACTTTTCTATTTCAAGGTCATCTTTGTCTGCTGTTGGGGTGTAAACTTGCAGTGTATTCATTTTGTCTATAGAAGTCACAAGTTGTACTAGTATTCTACGTTCCGAAAAAGGGATAAAGCAATTAACTGATTGACTGATTTTTGATTCTGTCATGAGTGCTACACCCTGGCGATGATTAGGGTCATTATTAGTACATCCAGGGTAGAACATCTTGTACTTCTCTAGTATATTCCTGATCCTGGCCGTCTTGTTTCACTTATTCCTAATATATTTATTTCTATTCTTTCCACTTCTAGTATTAAGTTATGTACCTTGCCTGCTTCGTACAGACTATTAACAAGTGGCAATCTTAAACTTCCTCCCGGAGATTCTTCGCACCCTCTGGTCACTAAAAACCTTCCGGGCCTGTGGGCCGCATTATAATTGTGAATAGCCATAATTGATAAACTAGGGAACATTGCCTTCCTCATCGCAGTATCAAAGCGGGTTAATCAATTTGTGATTTTCGCCTCTGATTATCTACCATTAAGCTCTACCGAAGCCCTTCTTCTCCACCTTAATATAGTATTTTTGGTATTTTGGGCCGCCCCAGGTATTTTATTTCCCTGGTACTCACCATATCTAGTGAGCGTTGCCCTACCCGCCACCTGGGGAGGCGCCCGATGGAGGACTAGCAACCCCACACGGGTACTTCTACTCTTGAAAAGATTAACTAGGCAGAATTACTCGCTGGTTTGCCATTACCTTATGAGGGATAACGGCCATACCGATGTTCCGGGTACTGGTAATTGAACTCCAGACCTCCAGCGTAGAAGTCTAACGCGCTTACCTCTAGCCCACAACCGTGTTCAATCGCGCCATCATTATTTGTAAATGGGAAATGATGTCTGCCATTATTAGGATATCATCTGCGTACTGATATATATTTATATCATCGCCGCCCCTTCCTCCTCCAAAGTTTCTTCGAAAATGGCTTTGGAGTATGTGTTGAATAAAACGGGTTAAGGTATACACCGGCGCCTCACACACCTCTTGATCTCAACTTCTTCCGTTGGTTCACGTTCAGCTCTAACAACAGCGTTCGGATTCCAATATAATTTTTATATAAATCGGATATTGTGGGTATCAAGTGACTTCTTTTTAAGTATTTCTATTAGGCCGACGTTTTCAAAAGCCTTTTCGAAGTCAACGCATCATACGTATCTATAACCATATATCTAGACATCTTTGCATTAATACATGTACGAAGAATAACACAAATCTTGTCCCTAAGCCAAATTGTGTAGGGTTGATTTCTCTCTCTCTAGTTTTTCGTTTAATGGAACACCGATAATATTTGAGAAAATTTTAAGCACGTTACTCATGAGACATCTGGTTGTATATTCTGAGCATTCTGTTGTATTGTCTTTTTTTGGCAATATTATAGTGGTCGATCTCACCCATTGACTGGTTATTTATCAAGTTATATATACAGCGCGTCTCAAAACTGACGCCCGTGCTTTTCGGATTTGATTCAAGGGGATAAAACAAATCGAAAATTAAGAATGAAATTTTTTCTTATTGCACTTTGTAATTGAGTTATTGGTAGAAAACAAAAATTAAACATTCTTAGAAACTAATAATATTAGCAGTAAAGATAATGTCAACATCTGTTATCACAAAATTTGTACAAATAGGTTGCCTCCTACTTCAAGGCAAACATTCGCACGCTTTATTATGGAATCATGAACCTTCTTTAGTATTTTTAATAACGCCTGAATAGGAGCTACCATATCTTCAGGATTCGCAACAGGTTCACAGTAAACGTTTTCTTTCAATTGGCCATAGAAAAGAAATCCATCGGATATAGATCCGGTGATCTAAGAGGCCATGGTATGGGGCCACCTCTTCTAATTTACATCTAAGAGTAACTTTCATTCAGGAAATTTCTCACTTGTGACTGTGCACTGTCATGTTGGGATCAACAATTTAATATAACTGCTAATGGAACTTCATCGACCAAAAAATACTAAATCTGAACTACGTTACCAGGTTTCCTAGAGGGCAAATGACTTGAGTCAATCAAATTACTCTTTGAAATAAAACTGACAATTGTGTGTTACACATATAAGTTGCCAACTATGAGCTCTAATTCAATAAAAGACATTTATGAATAATTAACGCAAATACATATGGCAACGCTGTGCAAACACGAATACTTATTTCCGGTTTAAGGACCCATTAATGTTCTTTATAAACCGTACCCTTGTTAATGAGCATTAGAAGATCAATTTGTTTTACCAAAATAGTACCACACTTTCTTAAATATATTTTACTTTTCCAAATCATACAAATTCTTTAATAGTAAACCAACCCGTTCAAGCCAATTTACATGTCAAAATGTAGACAACAATATTATGTATAGTTTTATTTGAATTTTTTTTCTACTGTAAATATTCTAATCTGTCTTTTTGTGTTCACTCTGTATCCTAATGAACTGAATCAATGATTTAAAAACTTCTTATTTTAGATCCCGACCACTTGTCAGTTTTACCAGAGTATCCCGATGCCTTCATAGTTCCTCAGTATTCTGAAGTGATACTACCATGTAGGCCTACATCACCAAATGTAGACGTTACACTTTTAAGAGAAACGGAAGGGGATGAGGTAAGAATTCATGTAAAAAAACATCTTTATTGAAACATGCTGATAGCGCTTTTTGTACAATTCGAGCAGAAGCAAAAACGCTTGATTGCTGATCAAAAAGCAATTAAAAAACTCTGAAAAGAACTGAAATCTAGTGTATCTTTTCTTTATATTTTATTTCAATTTCTTTTAATTCTCCTGTTTTGTATTTGTTTGTATTTTAAAGTGCACTTGCAGGAATGTAACCTTAAGTTAGGTGTTTTAACTTTACGATTTGGATTCAGTTGCTATGGGAAATTTTTTCCTCAATATTTTGATTACTTTTTACGAATCCCTATCTTTAGGAAAATTGTTTATAAACATTACCGTTTTTATACGAGTATTTCAGTAACTCTGAATATATACATATATACATTATATGTGCTTTAATCTTTCTTAATTTTTGTGAAGTAATTAATTAGAAAAGACTGAAAGTGAAACCCACAATTTTGTATTAATTTATTCACACAACAATGTTTCACCAAAATTTTTAGTCTGATAAATTCTAAAATTTATTTCCCGATCATAGCCATTGTTATCAGTATTTAAGCATTAATTTGATTCGAATGTTCCAAGAAAATGGGAACTCCACAGATATTCTAAAACTGCCATAGAAGTGTTTAATATTATATTTTATTATCGGTTGTATTTTTATTTAAGTATACATTGTATCTACTTGTAGATTTGCGATCTTATTAATTCGTACAAAACAGCTTGCTTCTGCTTTACAAATGATTTATTAATTAATTATATGTGTATGAAGTCTGAAGTGTGAAAAGGAACAATTTAAATATAATTTTGTATGCTTCCAGCTTTCGTTAATTACGCGTTACTTTATGGTAAATCTTCCTGCAAAGGTGTAATATATGGTACAGGCCACAAAAAAACTAGATTATCATAATATATGAAGTTATATGGAAATTTGAAAATAGAAATTCAGTTGTTAGGCAGGAGCACGGGTGGTCACCCAAAAAAGTAAAATCATCTAAATTTATACACAGTATCATAACTACTATTACTTTATGCACACAATGTATCTGAAATATCTGCTGATATTTCAAAACCAAACTAATGTAGGTAAATAATATAAAAGATCAAATGCCAGATGGTGATAGCGGTCACTTCTGGTACATACGAGGGCTGTTCTCTTTCCCCTGAGCATTATCTAGCAGGCTGCAATATTTTGAAACAAATTTTGCTTGATATTTTAACGTAGTTGTTTACTAGTTTAATTATAGTGAAAGTTGTCAAATATACTTCAGGTTTTTAAAATACATAATTTTAAAGTAATCCTTTCCCCAAGAAATCATGGAACTGAATAAAGAGCATTATGGAGCTGTGATTTTTTACAATTTCACGCGTGGCTTAAACTGTAAAGAATATTTTGAGGAAAACAGAGTGTTTGAAGACAAGTCGTGTCGCTTAGCTACCGTAAGCTATGGTACAATAACTTTCAACGTGGTCGACTTTCCTTAAATGACAACTTTCGAGCTCCTAAGCCAAAAATAGCACTTACCGAAAAGAATATTGGTCTAGTACGAAACATAATTGAAAAAGACCGGCATGTTACAGGAGTATTGAAGCAACTTTAAAGCTTGGTGTGAAAGCAATTGACACCATTTTACACAAACATTTGATGGTACGTAAGCTTTGTGCCCTTTGGATTCCCTACAATATGACTCCAGTTCAAAAAGATTTGACAATGGATCGTCAGTGTGAGCCTTTGAGAACTAATCGGCTCCAACAAAACTTGTTCGTGAAAAAAGCCGAAACAAGAAGATCGTCACTACATTTTTTGAAATTACTTAACATGTTTCCACTATAGCACTGGAGGATCGTGGTTCTGTTAACACTGAATGGTACACTATAGGTTGTTTGCCTCAAGTTCTTCCAAAGGTTCGCGAAAAACGTTCAAGAGGAAGGATCATCTTGGATCAAGATAAAGCTCAAGCGCACACTGCTGCTCTAACGACTGAGTATTTGAATACACAAAACATTTAAATAATGAGTCCTTCGCCGTATAGTCCCGACCTAGCACCTAATGATATCTTTTTATTTCCGCGTGTAAAGAAGAAGTTACGGGGTTTACGTTTTACATCGACTGAAGGAGCTGCTGCTGCTTTAAAAATGAAATAAATAACCTAACGCCGGAAATTTGGAGAAAACGTTTTAAAGATTGGTTTTCCTGCATGCAAAAATGCATTTACTGTGGATGGGAATACTTTGAAAAATTATAAATAAATGTATTTCCTCAATAAATTGTGTATTATTTTACTAGGCTCAGCAGAAAGAGAACAGCCCTCGTGTACTGTCTGTGCACTGTCTGTGCCCCCTGGTACAGTTGATTTTTTAGTATTGGTATATTTATACATTTCTGAAGACATCTGGGACTTGTTGTGTATAATGTAATTATCACCAAAATTGATCCTGATACCTATTGTTCCGTATATTTGAAACACCTTCTATATATTCTTCTTCTTAGCCATACAAACTAAATAATTATCAATTAGAGTTGAATTATTGAAGTGTGGAGTAGAAAAAATAATACATTTTCTAACGAGAATCTTTAAAAGAGTAGCAATGGGGAAAATTCTAATAGAATGGAATGCTTCATATGTGACATTCGTGATTGATACACTAATAAACGAGTTAAAGAATTATGAACTAAAGATGAACATTCACAAGATACAATACATCTGTATCGTTGGAGAACAACAAGACATACACATTAGAAATGAGATCGTTAGACACTGTCAAAACCATAAATACTTAGACTCAATTATCTCGGTTAATAGATCAGCAGAAGAGGATGTAAATACCAGGACCATACAAAGAAAAGTAACTAGAGCACTGCATGGAGTCTTATGGAATAAAAATATAAGAAAGGAAACCAAGAAGAACATATTCCATAGCATAATCCAAAGTATCGCCTTGTATGGGGAAGAGGCCTAGCCAGTAAAGGACAGCTTGAGAAACAAAATAAGAACAGTCGATTTGGACCTTCTGCAGAAGATATCTGCAACGTCCGAAATGAGACAGATGGAAAATAGAAGAGATATGGATAGAAATGGGAATTACATCATCCATTATCGTACATTTAGGAAATAGAACACTTCGCTGATATGGCCACATAAAAATAATGCAAGAACACAGAACCAAGAAACATATTCCAGTGGTCGCCAAAAGAAAGAAGAAGAAGGGGTTGTCCATCCTATAAATGGAAAACATATTCCAAATATAACGAAGAAAAGAGAAAGGTGGAGGCTGAAGACGACGAACCCATAAAGAGGGAAAAACTGTCTTAAAGAGAGAAACATAATTACCGTCTATACTTATACATTTATTGCAACGGTATCGGAGCTGCTGCTTCATTTACAAAAAAAATTCTTGTGGTTTAATTTCTCGGATCAACACCTAAATTTTTTTAAAAAATTTTTTTCCTTGGGTGTTTACCAACTCACACACACCGTCTTCATGCCAAAATCATAACCCAACCTTTTAATACAGGTGTTTCGAATACAGTTACTTCGCTGAGAATATGAAATGCTTTCATTCGCACCACAGCACCAAATCTTAACTGTTTTATCATATATTGCCCGAACCAGTCTATGGATACGCGGCTCCACCGAAATTTCTTAGCTTCAAATTTTACTTCAAAATAAGATGGGCCTTCATTCCTATACACTGCAGTCATTCGTTCATGGATAACTTTCGAGCCATTGCAAAAAACTTCGTGAAACTGTGATGCTCCAGGGTAATATCAATTTTGGTGCAATTTTGCACAACAACCTTATAACTTACTATGTTTAAATCAAAATTAGTACAGATGTAGGTACACAAATGTTAGTAAAGCAATTTTTATTGCTATGGAGATCACCTAAAAATATACCCTCGTGCTTAAAGCTTGCAATTCAAAGCTATTGCGCCCTTTTCGTCGAAATTTGATTGGCTGCGATGCTTTTGTTTTGATTGATATTTTCGTATTTCCATTATTTAAATCTAGTTTTATTGTTGGCCTTCGCGACGTCTAACAATTGCAAAAGATTTCGTAATTTATAGCATATTGTAATATTTCTAGAAGCTACTGAGTACATCGTTTGTAAGAATTTATTTTGGCAATGTATAAACACTTAGGGTCACGGCGTGTATATAAATTAACTGCTGTGTCTCTAGACGAAACTCTTGGTATGTATTTACTAACCAATTAATGTAGCTTTGAACAAATTAATAATCAGGATATGCTCGGGAAGGTTCCTTTGAATATACCAGACGCAGATGGCAAGATCGTAACGTTTGATAGGAGGAAGGGATTCATAATAAACCAGGTCGACTATATAGATCGAATTTTCTATGAGTGCAGTTTTTCTAGAGACAATCTTCATTTTCGTTCTCTCATCGTTCTAGATATACAGCGTATGTAAACCATTTTCATTAATAACGAAGCATAAGCAAGCAGTTAGGACATTTAAGTAATATCATTCTGAAATGTCAACAATGCACTTATTCATATAAGCGTTTAATAAAAATCTCCTTCCTTACAACATTCGTCAGTAACTGGTTGCTAGTGTTTTGATTTAATTATAATTACAGATAGATAACGTAAGTTACGACCCAAAAGTTGGATTTAAATTTTACACAAATGATTTGCTCGGACACTTTATCTACAGTTGCCAATTTACTAGAAAAAGTAGTTCAGGAAACGATACTGTGTACGATTTGGATATATTATTATTCGTAAATAGTAAGTAAAAGTTGGGTGCTGGTTCTGCAAATCAAACTTTTACTAAATTTTCTGTCTGTGTTCGTAACCGTTTCGTCATTGTAGTGTCTATGTGTAGCTTTTTCAACGACAGTTGTGTTCCTTGGTCTTGTGGTGGTAACTAACGCTTATGTTACACTGACTATCCATTCATTTCACCTTAATATGCTATGGTTTTTGTAAGTGGATGCTTATTACAATATTTCTAGTCAATGCACGAATTTTTCTTTCAAAATACGCTACGAATATATTTGTGATATTCAGTTCTGAATCTTCTTCATTCACCGTTCTTTGCAAAATAATGTCTTGTACACCAAAATAATAGCATTTGTAATTATTATTATATAATATGATCATTTAGATTTAGACCATGACGGAATACTATATAAGTGCCTAAGCTTATACTCAAATTGCCATGTAGTCAACAACAATTTATTATGGTGGTTTTCTATAAATAGTCTGTTAACTTGAATTACAAAATTATAACCCTTAGTATAAGAATTGTTTGATAGATTAGCTTCAATTGCTAATGATTTTTGCTCGAAATTATTACTACATATAAAGGGTGTTAATGAATACTTGTTGCAAGTTGAGGGTATGTAGGGTATTCAAAATAAACCAACTTATAATAAGAAACTCATATCCTCAAATGCACCTCACAGGTAACGCTAGTTATGTACCTGAATGTTGGTTAATTGGTACGTACATTTTTCTACATCATCTCACCGTTTCCATATACTTGACCTTCTTACAAGAAGAATTGCGAGATTTGTTGGAAGAAGTGCCGTTGGAGATTTGTCAACATATGTGGCTGCAACATGACGGTATGCCAACACACTTTGCGATTGTCGTCCGAGGCTACATCAACCAAGTATTCAGTGCCTGTGATGGATTGGCCGATGGGTACCGGTAGCGTAACCTACAGGCTCCCCTGACGTAACTGTCCTTTTTTTATGGCGCCATATGAAGGGTCTGGTTTACGAGACGCCTGCCGGGCTGAAGAAGCTAGCACGTATTTTGGCTGACAACTCCAAACAACACCTGGCATTGTTGAAAGAATATGCAAAATATGCTTTGGGGGTCCAATGCTTGCATGGAATTTGGTGGTTGTCATTTACAGTAATTATTATACTGTTTGACAAATAAATAAATTTATTATAAGCATTACTCGTAAGTTGGTAATAACTCGAAAACGGTGTATTTCCGGATATGAGTTTCTTATTCAAAGTTGGTCTATTTTGAATCTTGTACATACCCTACGCATTTGTAACACGTGTTCAATAAAGCCTGTATAAATTTATACACTTTGGTATAGTAAACCCAATAAGGAAGATAAGGGTGTTATAAAAATAACTCTAAGAGTTAGTATTCAACATATACCTCATGTACACGAAAACACTTGTGAAAAAGACTCTTAGTCATATGCTATAAAGTAAAATATTGTTATTTAACATTTTCCAACAGCATAATTACGTGCCATTTAACATTCTATAATTGAAATATCTGTAGCTAAGCACTTTATAAATTATTACGGCCCACCCATATCAAAAATGTATATGATCATATTTATAAATATTATCTACTAATTTAGAAATTACTGGAATTAGTTGCTTTCATTATTCTTCATCCCTAATTTATATTAAAACATAACAATACAAATGCAAACTTTACAATATTTTTCAACTTTAGCGTTAACTGATTCAATTCCAAAACCATTCTTAGAGGAATTGTCTGATGGTCACATTGTAGTTGGACAGAAGTTAATGTTAAAATGTACCATAAGGTTTGATATGCAGCGATTGTTTCATATGGAATGGATTGTTCCGGATCAGGACGGATTAGCTGTAAGTACAAATCTCAATCCGATATAAAAATACAGTAAAAATGTACTCTTAGAACGGCCGCATACATGTAACCAAAACGATAACAGTATCGGACGATACTTTCTATCAAGAACTATCTATTAATCAAACCAATCTTCAAGATCAAGGAGAATATATTTGCATAGTAAAGGATTATATGCACAAGAACAACCACACAAAATATATAAAAATATACGGTACGTTTAAAATGATATTAGTTAAATTCCAATACTTAATATTCTAATACTTTCAGATGAGAACGAGCATTTTATCAATCTAACAGAAGAAAACGAAGTGTACAATATTTCCGTGCAAGCTGGAAAACCAAGTGTTCAGTGGAAGATAGATGTAAAAGCTCATCCACTTCCTACACTTACCTGGCGAGTAAACTTCAATTAATTTTTACATGAGTTAGTTTAATTAAATGTATAATTATCAGGTACAATAACAAAGGCGAAGAAATACTAGCAGGATGGTCGGACAGTAGCGGTAAGCCCAAATATACAGTCCATACAAAAGGCTCCACTGAAACGATACTCGTAATCAATTACATCACAATTCACGATCGGGGTGTCTACAAGTTAAAGGCTATGAACGACTTTGAAGAAAAGACACTAAAATTGTTCCTAAACGTCACAGGTAATGTTACAAATTAAGAAAAAGTTAATTTTGTAAAAATAATTGTTGTTTAGACAAGCCAACGGTGGAAATTCAAACTACGAAGTATCATATGCTAAATAAGCCAAGCACAGTGGAATGTTTAGTTGCGGCATATCCACCACCAACTATATACTGGTTTTACAAAGATTGTATAGATGACAGCTGTGAATTTAAACCGGTAAGTGATGTGTTAGTATTTTTGACGTTGCATTTTTAGTATGGTCCGGTGATTAAAGCGTTGGGCTACGGTGCAGAAGAGTGGGAGTTCAAAACTCCGACTCGATGCCTGGAAGGCGGCCTACCCAGTCGCTTTAAATAACTGGGTACCTGCTTTCGACCGAACAAGGGGTAATAATGCGGTTGCTAATTTGTGAAAAAAGCTTACCACATCACCACGTATCATTAATTTGGCATGCGACAACCGGGTGTAAATATTATCTACTTATCGCAAACCCGTACAACAGTACTCATCAAATATGCTTCTGAAAATAGTTAATGCTACACTACAGGTGTAATTTTGCAAGAGTTTGCGTATTGCTTCGTGCATTTCCAATTCACAAGAACACTTTGTAGCGGTGTAGTGTAGCAATATTTGTTAATAAATAAATTTCAAATTAAAAAAATAAATGATATTTAATGCATTCATGAAAATACAACATACCATTCACATATAACAAATAAAAATTCGACTATTGCAGTTATACAAAAATATATAACACCATAATAAAAACATTGTCAATAAACATTTTTTTAAAACCCAAACAGCTAAACTATTATAAAAACAATAGATTAATGACAGGTAAAATAACACCTTGTAGGTATTGTTTAATAACTTCTATAACATATTTCAATCGCTCTCAAAATCACATCCAAGTGAGAATCATCAACATTTAAATTTTCAGGAAGTTCTTCATTTCCAACAACGTTCCAAATAGTTCTCTTCGTCTTCTATCTCTTGTCCGTGTAGCATTTAGTCCACTCATGGGACGTCACTAAGGTAAACTCTATTTTCAGCATTTTCCACACATCAGTTAGCTAATTTAAATGTGGTGTTTGCTTATAAGCCCTACCGTCCTCAAAAATAATTTCATTGTGGGGTTTTAGATACATAGGTACATGCAAATGGTCTACTATTTCTGACAAATTTATTGTAACAATATTATGGTAGGGGCGGTATCTTTGTCTCATAGTATGTGCGTTTTCTGTCACTTATAATAATATTTCCCTGCCACTCCTAGTTTGATATCCTGTAACGTTCGTCTGGTTTTCCTATATTTGAATTTTAATGTTCGTTAGATTCATTTAATTATGTTAATTCATCTTACGCCACCTTCTGATATCCCGAAAGTTATCGCTCGTATGTATACTCAGTGACATGGAAATCTCAACACCAAGAAGGGGTAGGAATTTTTTGACCAAACTTGGCAGAAACGTTTAACTACTAAAAGGTAGCAACTGATTAAAATTTTAAAGAATTAAGAAGAAAATATAATCATAATTTTTATTAATAATGAGTTGCCCCCCCCCCCATTGGCTACATACTCCCCCACTCTTCATGGTATCGATTCTACCAGATGGTCGATTTCCTCTTGAGATATTGTGTCCCAAACAAGCCGTAATTCGTGCTGTAGAGCTTGCAGCGCCTGCGGAGGATGCAGCAAGTTCCTCAGTCTTCTTCCCATAATGTCCCAAACATGCTCGATCGGAAGATCGGGGTGGCCACGGCAAGAGATTGCCATTATCCTCTGCAAATCGGTCCATAGAACTTCTTGCAATATGGGAACGGGCATTATCCTGCTGGAAAAGTGGGTCTTCCAACTATTGAAGAAATGGAAGAATATGGGGTTCTAGCACCTCATCCACATATCGCTGGGCGTTCACATTGCCTCGGAAGAATAACAAACGGGACCTACTCCCATAAGTTACAGCACCCCATACCACAATCCCCACAGTTTGGTGCACATGCCTCACAACAGAAAATTCAACATCGCGACGTTCCCACGAGTTCGTCTGACCCTCATACGGCCAATTCGCATCCCCAAACAGAATCGGGATTCATGACTGAACACCACCCTAGGCCACTCTAGGTTCCAGTGCAGTCGCAACCTACACCACTTCAAACATTGCTGTCGGTGTTGAGCCGTTAGTGGTAACACAAAATGTGGCCGACAGGATTGCAAGCCGAAAGCTCTGATTCTGCGGTAAACCGTTCGAAGCGTTACAGCACGACCTTCGTTAGCTAACCATTGATCGGCAATTGATCTGGTACTGGAGAATCGGTCTCTTGTTGCCATAAGTCGAAGATGGCGGTCCACCATCTCATTTGTTCTTCTTCGCCCCCCTGTTCCTCTTTTGCGACGTTCCTGACCCTCCCTAGTCCATGCCTGATTTGCAATTTCTCTGCACGAAAAACCACCTTCGCGCTAACCAACAATACGACCTCTGTCGAATTCGCTTAATTGGCGGTAATTTCCACACTGACGCACTCTAAGCATGATCACACCCTCAAAAAAACAAACGATCAAAAGCGAAAACAATAAAGAACTGAACAAAATCTCGCAAAACATACACCTGATAAAATTGTTAGAAAAAACTGAAAGTGTCAGATAAGCCATTATCACAAGATCCATAAGAATGGAATTTTAATCAATTGTTAGCTTTTAGTAGTTAAACGTTTCTGCCAAGTTTGGTCAAAAAATTTCTACCCCTTCTTGGTGTTGCGATTTCCATGTCACTGAGTATATATTGCTACTTCAGTATTTTTGGAAGCTGTCCCAGGAATTTAGCTCTCGAGTTCTGGCAGCGTGGCCTGTCTTGAAAATCGGCATCTGCTCACTTGTTTTTCAAAGGAAAGTCGAGCTCAGTAAATGTTTATTGATAAGTGAAAATAGGGTGGAGTTAATATTTCCTCTTGTAATTAAATTTGTGTACAATTTTCGAAATCATGCTCGAAATACGTTGGATTAAATATCAACAAGAGATTATAACTTACTTAAAAATACCGTGAAGTTAGTCTTAATGTGGTATACGGATAAAAAATAGCCCCTGAAAGTTCGTCGTTCGAACTAAAACTCTCTGTCTCAGTATACCGGTTTTAGGCGATTTTGATCGTCGCTGTTTCTAAAACAACTCTTATGGTGCAATATGGTACAATGCCCAGTCCTTTATTAGTTGCTTTGGTTGCCCAGACGTCATCCTAGCTGCTGCCTCAGTCTCTCTTCCCTCCATCTTAGGACGTCTAACAAATTTAAAATCACCCTTTTTGGGTGTTCTCACTTCTATCGCTAAATTGCGGTAAAAACGATTTGTATATGCAGTTTTAGCGGAGATGGTCAAAAGTGCTTGTTTGTTTAAAAATTGCTTGGATTTTTGGAAAATAGAAGTAGCCGTGTTTTCAGGAAATAAAACAACATCCTGTTGCTAATTATTTAGTAATTTAATAAATAATTGGACTTGTAATGTGAACGTAGCGATCTTCCAGTACATGTCGTAGTCAGTGGCGGCTGAAGCAACAGGTTTCGACGTCGCTTTTTCTTTCTACATAATTTGTACCTAGATAGATTCTACTCCTCGTTGGAACATTTCAGCGTGTACCTGTATAAACCCTTTATTTCATATATTATATACCCATTGTTTAATAATTTATAACTTGTTAGTTTTGTGTATTATTCTTTTTGTATGTATTTTGTAAGAACTGCTCAGGTAAGGAGAAAGTACAAGTAGGTAAGTTCGATTCCCTGTAATCTGTCAGTCTTCGACTGTTTCACGAGGATCTGTAATTAACTGTGTCCTGAAAGGATGGCGCTGTCCTTCCTGTGCTAGCCGAAAATCCGCCCGTTACATTAATTTGTTGCGGGCTGACGATAACTGTCGTTTGACCCGTAACAATCTGTCTTGGTTCGCCACTACCCGCTAATTGTAGTGCCCAGATTTTTTATTTATCTATTCATATCAATGCATGCTTGTAAGTGTCTTTTGGTTCTTGTATATTTTTGCTTAAGGATTTTACTTTTAACTCTTTACCAATGTTTTTATTTTCATATGGAGAATACGTTGTGTATCCGAAACTAATAATTTATGTAAATGTTCCGGAATTAATCCATCGTAATCTCTTTCAGAAAGTGCCATTAAAATCAGAAGTAGGTATGTTATCCAAATCATATATTACTGTTGCTGCAAATCACTCTGGATATGTTAAGTGCAAAGCAATTAATTTCGTGGGTGTAGATGAATCTATCGTGGGATTTCTTGTGACAGGTTTGTAATCAATAAACGTTTTAATGTTGTTGTTAAACCGTTAGTCATACATTTATATCCTTAGACGTCGTTAACGGTTCCGGAGTATGGGGTCTAGACGAAGATACCAAAGAGGATCACAATGGTACATCTCAGTTTCCAGTAGCAGTGGATGAAACTATCACATTATACTGTGCTGCGTCTCAATACAATTATAGTAATCACCTTACATGGTATAAAACCCATGATGGAAATATGACAGTACTAGACAATGATGACCGTGAGTTACCTTTCTTACTCTGACCAGGTGTTTTTCTAAATGTCTGTCTTTCTGCAGGTTATTTAATTGAGAAAGGTTACACGGACTATTCGAACAAAATTACTCTGAAAATCAACTCTGCTACTCATAAAGATTCTGGAAACTATGCTTGCCAGGTTGAAAAACTTAATAATAGTATACCTATTGAACAGCGATATCAAATACATAACATTAGTATTGATGTTAGAGGCAAGTTTAATTTTTATAAACTGGAATGCAGTTTCTTACACTTAGAATTGCAGATCCTGAGAAGCCAGCGATTATTAAAACCAATCTAAATGGATCGGAATATTCGTTGAATTCCCCAAGTAAATTTCATTTATGGTGTTACGTACGAGGAATTCCGAAACCTACAATTACGTGGTATAAGGTTAGTATTACCTATTACCGCCCTGCGGCGACATATACAAGTAGACACGTCGATATTCATTGGTATGGTACACCACATTGATAGAACGATATGTTAGCAATACTCATATTAATATACCGATATGACGGAAACATCAATATGACGATATGTTTCGGTATTACCTTGTGTCAATATATCGATATAATCATACATAAATGTTCATACTACAACCCAGGCCGCTGATTATTATAATTGTAATCAACGGACTTATTATCATATAATCGGAATAGTAATTCAACAACTTTATAGTCAGCGGCTTAAAAATACAGGATATTAAAGGCGATATATTGATGTGACGGTACCTATCTGTAAGAGGATACATACGGATACTTAGCAATAAAAAAATAGTTATTTGTATACTTAGGCCGCGAAATCATTCTTTAACGTACCGAGAGGTAGATTGCCGCCTAGGCCGCTTGCGGCCGAGGCAAGGCAACCTCGAGGACGTTAAAGAATGACGCGGCCGCAGTGTACACAAAATTTTTTGTGCAATTGTGTAGATTCCTTAATAATTATTGATGAAATTTTAAAAATAATAATTTTCGTCGTAAAAGAAAGACGGCCGGCTTTCGTGTTACCATGGAAACGAGATAAATAATAAATAATTTCTCTACGACTATAATATAATGTATTCGTTACATATACCTTTTTAGTTGAAGAATGATAGATATTCTCCATTGCCGTTGGATTCTGTAAAAAACGGTGGGATAATGAATCAGAATCCAATGGGCGTGGCATGTTAGCGCTTGGATCTCCCACTTGTTTTTGAAGTAACTGTCGAAAACAGTTTTAAATTTTCGTATTGGTAAAAACAGTAAGAACTAGGTATGAATAATTCAGACAGCGAAAACGCTGAGATGTGTTTGCCGCCAGAAATAACGGAAACCGCGAAAACGACGTGTAATTTACTGCCGAGGAAATCGCAGAAACAGTACACACGGCATAAAATCGTTGTGGCTAGTGAACCGATATACGTTCATCTAAAGCAAAATTTTTATAATACTGATTCAGACCAAAAATTGTAACTTCTTATGAAATAGTCGTAGAGAAAGTATAGTCTCCTACTCGTGTAGAATAGCTATTATAATAGCTGTCATTCTACACTCATTGAAGAATATACTATTCTAAAAACTGTCCATTTTCATGTGTCAAAATAAATACACATATAAGTGACATTTAGTTTAATGGCCGGCGCTATGACAACGGCCGCGAAATTAAATTTTGCGGCCTGCATGGCGTACGCGAAGTTGTTACTTCGCGTACAATTGCACAAAAACAATATATTGCAAATCTAGTATCTATGCGTTGTCTGTAAAACATTCTATACTCGGTTAAATACCATTTTTTAGGATGGTGAAAACGTGCTCAACATCATAACAAAGGACAGATTAAAATTGCAAGAAAATAATCATAGACTGATTATTGAACCCACCGAACCAGCCGATGAAGGTTCTTACAAGTGTAGTGCCTCTAATAAATTGGGAACAGCTGAGAAACAGATAAAGTTAGTCATCCAAAGTAAGTACTAAAACCTTCCAAAGAAATTTTGTATTAAACAATGATATTCTAGATAAACCTGCAATGGTTAACGATTACCTCATTATTGGATTGGTAGTAATGGGATTAGGTCTTCTTGTGGGTACGTTAGTATTGAGTTTACGATTACGAAAAGAGAAGGTATGTTATGCACAGAAAAATATAGCTTAATCTAATTTAATGTTCCATCATAATCTGTAAACAGAAATTTCGAATGGAATTGAAGATGGCAGGCCTTGCAAACTTCGAAAATGGTGCTCTAGAAAGTTTAAATCCTGAACTGGGTGTTGATGACCAAGCCGAATTATTACCATACGATAAGAAGTGGGAGTTGCCAAGAGAAAAATTAAAACTTGGTATTTAATGTCCTTGCAAGAATAAACATTTCATATTTATTATAAATTAATTGTTTTAGGAAAGCAACTGGGGTCTGGTGCGTTTGGGGTGGTAATGAAAGCTGAAGCAATGGGGATAACAGAAGGTGAAGAATCAACAACTGTAGCTGTAAAAATGGTTAAACGGAATGCTGATTATACGTTTATCAAAGCTCTAGCTTCAGAACTCAAAATTATGGTGCATTTAGGAAAACACTTGAATGTTGTTAATTTAGTGGGAGCTTGTACCAAAAATGTTGCCAAACGTAAGTCTGTTTTCTGCAAATCTAAAATTAAAAATTCTTAAAATAAATTTACTTTTTCAGGGGAATTACTTGTAATTGTGGAATACTGTCGGTTTGGTAACCTCCATAACTATCTCCTTCGGCATAGGGAGAATTTCATAAACCAAATCGATCCTAAAACAGGAAAAATTGACTATACATTTGGATCAGAAATTTTGGAACGTTCTGTCTCTATTTCAAGGTAATAACTTTTTAGTCTGATATTATTTGCCAACTTACAGTATCAGTCGACTTAGTAAGTTTATTCTATATAACTGAAGTAGAATACCAATAAAAATAGTTTTCTCTAATACCAATGCTACCATTTAAGTGCTTAATTATATCTAAATTCGTTTACAACTGCTGCTTTCTGATATTATGTAGAAGGAAAATGGGCGTGGATTTAACAAACACTTTTTCATTACTACATGATTCTGTTAGCTTCTTACAATGGTTCTTTGAATTCTATACTTAGATCATTTTCAACAGACACTGACTTAAGTAACAATCCATTTACATACTCAAACACTAATGCTATTTTCTGCATGTTCATTTCTTCTATAGTAAATGTCACAGCCCTAATGTGAAGTACGCTGCAATATCATTTTCACACAGCAACAACAGTCCAGTCCCAAACAGTATGGCCGATTATCGTGGGAACTTCAATTACACTGGTGAGACAGCCAACACTGCCTCTACCACCGTTTCCATAACGCCTTCGGGAGGAGGTAAATAATTAAAAGAAATTATTTTTAAGAGCACCCTTAACACTTGTGTTGTTTAAAGGTGAAGATTATTTAATTGCAAGTAACAACAGTGCCCAACCCGAGTGGAGATCAAATTATCGCGGAGACTACAAGGGAAATGTTAAACCAATTTGTACCAAAGATTTAATTACCTGGGCTTTTCAAGTTGCTAGAGGAATGGAATATTTGGCTTCTCGTAAGGTAGGTACCAATTACCATAACGTTACAATTCCAATGGAAATTAGCCTCTTCTTCTGAAGCTTTCCTAGATCACTTCCGCCTTGGTTTGACTTATAGTTGCACATTTTATAGCCTTTTTTTAAAAACCTCTGAATTTTACAATCTCATCTACCTCATAGGCAGTATTCTGCAAAAATACATTCTATTTTATGTCCATTCGTCTAATTACATAAATGTACCTTTCAAGGTGCTCCATGGTGATTTAGCAGCACGAAACATACTTCTATCGGAAAATAACGTAGTAAAAATTTGCGACTTTGGCTTAGCCAAGAGTATGTATAAAAATGAAAATTACAAGAAGAAAGGAGACGTAAGTTTAAATTGTTATATTCAACCTATGATAATTTCTTATATTACTTTATCTTACAACTGTAGGGTCCATTGCCTGTCAAATGGATGGCGGTAGAATCAATCAGGGATCGGGTGTTCTCCACGCAATCCGACATATGGTCCTATGGTATTGTGCTATGGGAGTTCTTCTCTCTTGCTCGCACTCCTTATCCTGGCATGGACGCAGATGAGAGATTGTACAACAAATTAGTAGATGGGTACAGAATGGATTCTCCACAATTTGCTACGGACGAAATGTAAGTCTTTCTAAATCGAATCATTCATCGTAACCGCCTATATGCGAATAGAGACCACTATCTTCCCCGGTACTAGCTTGAACATCGGACAACCGCAGGCAATGATCGACTGGTTTTCTTTAGATACGGAATATCTAAATACTCAGATTAATAGTGATTCAAGGGCGATGTACTGCGGTTTACGAATTTTAACAACAAAATTTTCTATGCGATCGCCAGCGGTTGCTTGGCGTGCTCGGTTCTAAATTGGGTTGGGAAAACGAGTTGTGGATAGCAAAAGGCGCCCCGTATAGGCATAAGGCCGACCAAAGCCCAAAGTCGTCTGCGCACCCACTTACCAAAGACTCTTTTTCGGTCCAAAAAATTATAAAATGCGAAATATTAGTTTTTAGCGGAAATTGTTCAATAGCGGTGTGTGGTTAACAGCTAAAGGGTGCAAAATCGTTGACTTTACAGTTTAATAACCAATCTTAGGAAGAAGATTATTTAGAATATAGCTGATAAATTCATTAAACAAACATAGACAATCTACGCGGTAGTGTGCTATGCAAACAATGCGGTGCACCTTGTAAACACAAAGGAAGATTTGCAACGCCTCTTATACTTGTACAAATTCACCAATGTAGCAAAAATATACAATATGGAAGTATCAACCACAAAGACAAAAAAATGGTCATGGTGCTATCCAGCGACTGAAACTTGTACAAGGAAGTGAGGCAACAGGCATTAGAAGGCGCCAGAAGATTGGGCTGCCTTAGAAATATGACATGGAAGATTAAATATGACCGTACGCAAAACAAAATAAACATGTACAAGACAGTGGTGAGACCGACATTGATTTAAGGGGCTGAGACACGAGCAGATACATCAAAAACAAACCAATTATTCAGAACCGTCACAATGAATACATTAAGAACGATAACACTGTTAAACACACATTTTGTGACATGGAAGTTTTTAGATGTTACTGATGTGTTTGGGCAACCTAAAAACGAATTTAAAAACAGAATTTGCCTATCACCCACGGATTTTTAGTAACAAGCATGTATATTTTGCAAGTATGCTACATATGCATAATATTGCGAAACTTTGTGTAATGTATCAGCAGTGACAAAAAAAATTTAAATTGCGTATGGGAAGTGATTGCGGAAAGAGCCGAAGGCAGTTCCGCACCCTGCGGCGACTTTAACCCTGTTTGAGATAGTTAGTGCCGTGGCACACTAACCCAGGGGGACCGACGGTTTTAGGTACTCTCCAAGGCACTGCGGGTTGCAGAGTTAAAGCGAAGGTTTCGGTCACCCATCCAAGTAGGCACCGCGCGGATCGTTCCTTAACTTTGAATACTGTTCGACCAGTACTCGCGCTTGTCCGCCGCGCTGCTTCCCTGCTGTGACGAATATATCATGTTAGGACAAGTTCATTCTCGTCTATTACATGCAAGAAGTACGCACCAAATAAGATATTGTACTTTAGTAGGCTTTTACCGGCGTATGAAGTTACTGCATTTCCTATGTCGTGCCGCGAAACGTCGTTACTAACGTCTTTGTGTTCTACATACTTGATTTATGTTTATTACTGTAGTGTGATTGACTGTGAATTAACAAGCAAGTATAATGCCTAGGCAGTGTGTAAATAATGTCAACTGTAAAACGTACTTTCATCCCACTTGTCGAAGATCTTACGAACTTTATTTCGGACTTAAAGTAGGAGATCAAGATAAGTCATGGGCTCCTCACATATGTTGTAAGACTTGTGTAATATTGTTAACAGGTTGGTTGAAAGGTACAAAACGTAAAATGTGCTTTGTAATACCAATGGTGTGGAGAGAACAGAAAAACCATGCCACAGATTGTTACTTTTGCCTCACTAACATAGTTGACATCGAACCGAAGTCCAAGCGTACTGTGTAGTATTCCAATTTACCATCAGCTTTACGGTCCGTTGAACATAGTAAAGATCTTCCTACACCAAATCCAACAGAATCTTGGAGTTTGGACGAAGAAGAACCTGAAAGCACCGGTGTTCCAACTGATGATATGCAATTCGTACAGGAAATCGACAATAATCCACTATTTCAAGCACTAAAATGTTCAACAGAACTACATCTGATTTCACGGGCTGAACTGAATGATTTAGCTCGTGATTTAAAACTAACAAAATCACAGTCAGAACATCTAGCATCGAAATTAAAAGGATGGAACCTCCTCGAAGGTGACGTACATATAACTTACTTCCTAAAACGTCAAAAAGGACTTACGCATTGCTTTGCTCCAGAAGGAATTTTGGTATATTGCACGGATGCTGAAAACTTTCATAAGAGGGAATCGTACGAGAATATGTGATATCTCCTAGAACACATTCGGTATAATGACTATGAGTGGTAAATCTGTGAAGACCCAAAGGTGATAGCGCTTCTTCTTGGACTTTAACTGGGGTATACAAAATCCTGTTGTTTCCTGTGTGAATGGGACAGCTGTGCACGAGATCGTCACTATATACAGAAGGAATGGCCACTACGTCAAGCACTAACTCAAAAAAATATTACCAACGAACCACTGGCTGATCTTAAAAACATATTTCTACCATCACTGCATATTAAATTGGGTTTAATAAAACATTTCGTTAAAGCACTAGATCGAAACGGAAGAGGGTTCTTGTATCGGAAACAGAAATTTCCCAGAGTTAGTGAGGCAAAAATTAAAGAGGGCGTACTTGTGGGACCACAAATACTAGAAGTAATGAAAAACGGCGAATTTGACAATTTGCTGAATGAAGTTGAAGAGCATGGAGAGCTTTTACAACAGTTGTGACCAATTTTTTTGGAAATGTGGAAGCTGAAAATTACAAAGATCTGAATGACTGAATTACTCAGCGCATACAGAGAAATGGGATGTAACATGTTTCTTTCCGGAAAATTTGGGTGCCGTAGGCGACGAACATGGATAACGGTTCCGCCAAGACGTTGCAACCATGGAAAAACGATACCAAGGCAAATGGAGTCCTAGTTTGCTTGCTGCTGGACATCAATCTGTGATGCCCCAGACACCAAATATCGCCGTAAAACTTCCGCAACAACATTTTGAAGTAAGGGCAACATTAAGAACATACCGATACTGATATAATTTCCGTATAACGCACAACACTTCGTAGCAAATAACGTGTGGGTGATAGAGAAACTCCAAGGTCATTTTCTGCTTTCTGGTGAAATTTCACATAACATACGCCACGTTTTATTTATGTCACAAAAGAAGTTGAGTTTTGTTTACCACTGTAATCGGCAAAACATACCTATATAGGGTAAACAATCAAACCGTCAGAGATGAATGTGAAATGTCGAACATAGTATCATTTATAAAAAAATGAAGGGCCGAAGGGAACAACCACGTAAGCAAAGCTAGTAACGAAAGACAAATAAAAATGGCACGAGACAAAAATCCAATATGAAAACGGAACCAGGAAAGATCAATGAACAGACATTCCGAAAGCTAGCAGTCCACATCAGTGAACACAACATAGAAAGTGTGACAGATTATAAGCCTACAATAAAAGAGGATGAAGAAGGCAGCAAGTGACACCAGGAGTTCACTCCATTGCACTGACCAAATTTTTCAATTTGGTCATTGTGCGCCGTCATTTGTCTATAAGCTGAATTAATTAGAGTAGTATATTTTCTCCACGACCAGAATTTCATAATTCTGAAATCAATTTTGATAATAGAAAGTTAACATTCTAACCCTTGTCATGGAAGAAATATTCTAAAACACTTACCGGCTTATGCATTTTGCATGTATCTCATTCCATCACTAGTAATGGAATGAATATTCCGTAACAGTATAACAAAAAAAAAAACAGTTAGTCTAGGAATCCATGACTAACAATTGACTTGAAACGTCATAATTTTGCAATTTCTTTGTAAATATTTGTTCCGAATCTTATTAATTTTATTGTATTTATTACATATTTTGTGGTCGTGGAGAAAGTATAGTCTGCTACTGGGAAAGGAAATTCAATGCTCGTGGTTCCTTGCGCTCGCCTTCGGCTCGCGTTCGGAAGATTCCACTCGCATCGAATTTCCATTCCAACCTCGTTACAGAATGTACTATGACGAGCAAAGACAAGCTAAAAATATTAATAACTTGTACTTTCGATTTTTCGTGTTTTAATTTTCTTCCTGATGTGATTAAATCTGTAACACTGATTTCCACCGACGTAACTTTGCATCGAAACAACCATATGTTCGTATAAATTAATACTTTTCGTCAAACCAGTAAAATCGATTGATTTTAAACAAGTATCTCGCAGAAACTTTCGCATATGAATCTTAAAATTGTAATATAGCAATCTGACTTTTCAAATTTTCAGATCAGGTAAGCCTCTACTTAATTGCCTTATTTCACGCTTCTCCTCGAGTTAATATGTGAAAAAAGACTTATTTAGGGAATTTATTATTTTATTCATCACGAGACGGGTACCTACCTGATTCATACTGCAAGCAGAGTTAACGGCTGGCCGCAATTCTACGTTCAGAATCTATGTTGAATTGGTTCACTTATCTTATTCTGCAGGGTATATTTATGAAATAAAAATTATTTATGCTTCCTTTAACCATTAAAATGATGAATGTGTAGAAATAAACATTAAAATTCTTGAAACCTGTTTGTTATGATAGTGCCATAGATACTTGGCACCTTAAAGCGAACCGCCACTGATTTAACTGACTACGGAATTACTTGACAGACGCCACTGGTAACGATCATACATTACGAAAATTAACGGTTTACAGGTTAGCTCAATTTCGACAACCTCTGAACAATATTAATAAAACCCAGCAAATGCTGTTGCCATGATAGACAGTCGGGTGTGTATTAATTTTAACAAATTGGGACGGTTTGGAAGTGATTGATCGCCCTTTTACTCTATTACACAACAATGGGGTCACATTTATTTATAATACAGTTAATTTTTTTTTAGATACAAGATGATGTGCGAATGTTGGCATCCAAAACCACTAAATCGCCCATCTTTCACCAAATTGTCTGAAACCATTGGTTACATGTTAGAAGAAAGCGTGAGACAAGTGAGTTTGTTAATTTGCATACTATTTAATTTCAAATTATTTTGGTGCCATCAATGGCATCCATAAACATTTTATTTTTATAGAAAATTTCACACATTTTAATCTTGTGTTTTCATAACAGCATTATGTGGATTTGAACGATCCCTACCTAGTCATGAATACTCAGCGATTGGAAAATGGCCACAGTGATTATCTGGCCATGCTAAGTCCCCCAGATTTTGAACATCTCTCTTCGCCGCATCATTATGTAAATGAAGATGTTCTGCCCAGTGCCAGTCCAAATCCAACAGACACTCCTGGTTATTTATGTATGAAATCCACGCACATATTTAGTCCACGAGTAGACGAAGGGAACGTGTTTAGCTTTGATGTAGACAGTAAGAAACACAAGAACAGCAATGGAGAAGTTGCATCAGGAGTGGAGTTGTTACCAATCCTGTATTCACGGAACGAATCGGACTGTGAAACTCCAAACTTGCTGAACAGCCCATTGACACCCTCAAGTTTCTCTAATCCCTCTTACCATATGCCCCCTACGATAATTGAAAAGACTGATGCTGATATAGTAAAGTCATCCGACAATTACGTCAACATGCCACAAAATAAGAGTGCCATTAAAGGTGAAAAAAACACTATGAACAATATCAAACCCAGTACAAATTCGAATAGTTATGTAAATAGTAATAGTCGAGATTGGGAACGGGTAGAAGTTTAAAGTGAAAATGTAAATATTCACAAATCAAGTAGATGTAGCAACACAAGCCAAAAATAAAATGTAGAAAATTGTGGCTGTACAAATCATTCCAATTCTTTAAAGTTTAATTTAGAGTTAAAAGCCGATGTAATGGTCACATCGACATCAAAAGCAATATAGTTGTAAGTAATGCATATGCCCTAAAATTACAATAGCAAACATTTTGATAGTTAAAGAAGCATTCGCACATGGAGTTATTCATATCATGAAGGTGGTAATCACATCCGAGATTGTATAATTTAATTAAATACCAGGTATTGCATGACAAAAGTACCTACTTGTAGAAAAAAATACTACTTTGTGCCCAAATAACAAACAGAAGTTACGAAAAGGATCCTTTATATATATTAAATAATACTTAGGCAAATCTCTAATAGGTTAGTACACAAAATGTAACTAACTAGGTGACAAACCCAACCCAACTTTTGTTCACAACATCAAGTGGTGGGATAAAACTGCAAACAAGTCATTTATAATATTAATGCTAGCAACAGCTAACTGTTTGTTTTACTTTGTCCTTTTGTGCCGTATTGTATTGGATGCATTGTTGTATGCTTGTGTTTGACCTGCATTGTCAAATTTCTATCGTAATGTTGGAAGAAATTCATTGTACGTAATGAATATATCTAACAAATCCATTAATCGAATATTCCTTCAGAAATATGACTAGACGGGTAAGCTATGAACATACAGTATTAGGTCATAAACATGCTGACAGAGGCCAAACCAAAACATGCAATCAGTTGTTACAAATATGAGTATATTATGTAGTTCTGTTAACAAGAAGTTAGGTTAGGTGGTTGGGTGCTAAGGTCACGATTGCCAGGTTTAGCGATTTCGTTTTAATAGATTACACCATTTGACATATTCTGAAATGAAGGATATGGGTAACAATATTAGGTTTGTTCCAACACCTCAAGAAACCGTTCATCGCAAGGTTACGCGCATGGGCAATAGATAAGGTGGACCGCGTTTTATCTGTTGCGCATGCGCGTTACCGTGCGATGAACGGTTTCTCGAGATGTTGGAACAAACCTATTAGGTTTACTTTAACATACCAATGGAGCAATGGTCCAGTGGTTAGAGCACTGGGATCCTGTGCAGAAGGTCAGGAGGTCAAATCCCCGGCTTGATGCCTGGCGGGCGACCTACCCAGTCGCCTTAAACAATTGGGCACCTGCGTTCTAATTACTAAGGGGTAATTATGCGGTTATCTAATGCGTGATGCAACACCACGCGTCATGAATTTGGCACGGGACAACCGGATGTGAGAGCAAGGATACGGGTGCTCTGACCTTCCGCCTTGCAGGCCAAACTCCTTCATGGGATGTAGAGCCTCACCATTGCTATTATTACTATCTTTCTTAATTATTAACAGACGTCATATGTTTGAACTTTGAATTTTAGTTAGAATAATAATAGACTGTCGTGTAAGATTTACATTTATATAAATTTGAGCATGGTGGATAACCACTCTTCTTTGCACACGCTTCTCTTTTTTAAATCGAATAAACGTAAATTTTGATTATCTTACATAGAAGCTTATCTATTACATATAGATATTAAAGTTAGTAATAAAAAAATACAGTTGATAATAAAATTCCGGTTTGTTTTTGGAACCCAGCATAATAACGTGAAAAATTAGTGTTAATAAGTTTTAAACTTTTACGAAACTTTGCCACTGATAAAGCAAGTCACAAAACTTTAAATATAAATTAGAAAGGCAAGTCACAAATATATAATGGCTACAATTTAAATTTTTAACTGCCATATAATTATATCTTATAGAACTTAAGAGGTTCAAATAAATCATAGAGCAAACGCGATCATTATTTTACAGAAGTGCCTTGAAAAGAAAAAAATAATAAATTTATCTGGTTAATAACGCCAGCTATGTTATTACACAAATTGCTTGTGTACACCATGCACATAAATTTAGCAATTAGTATGTGAATGTGCCATAAATGTTAAATGTATATTATCCAACTGCGAATCTTAATATTGCTTGAGGAGCTAGATCTGTGATCTACCTATTTTAATTATCTTCAGATGTATGGTACCATGTAATACCAACATAGCATACATACATAACATAACTTTATGTGATAGCTGACATCAGTATCGCTTCAATTATGTAAAAAATATATACATATATATAAATATATAAACAGAACATGATCTCGAACACTGTACTTAAGTGAAACTTGCATTATTATTGTTTAACATTTAGTTTTAATTAA
>JABXWE010001135.1:0-23454 GCA_014611495.1 Limonius californicus
AAAAATAACAAAAATCTAGTTACCATGTTCAGTTACTGATTATGCTTTAAAAAATATGAAATACAAAGTTGCGTACTAGAGGTCTTTCGATATCACAACACACTAAGCATCAATAACTGCCACGGTTCATGTCGCGGCCAGCTATAGTTAATGCAATAAAATGGTTTTTAATTGTCATTTAAAAAACAAATGCCATATTTCGATACATGGTTGAAAAGAGAATTTTAAGGCGAATAAGATAGGATAAAAAAATATACAGGGTGCTATTTAAAATAACAAAGTTTGGGTTACTTCCGGTCAAACCGGAAGTTGAAGAAAATGTTTATTTAGCCTAAGAAAAGAAGAATCATACCATATACAAAACTTTCAAATTTCAAAATGTTATCTTTTTTAAAAAAAAAGTTACAGGGTGTTACATGTCTCCTGTGTCACCCGGTATATTAAAGTGGTTTATTTTATGAAAAGTTTTGTGGTATTAGTAAAATTGTTGAATTACACAATTTTATTAACTAATACTATTGATAAAACAACTGACTTATTTAAAAAATCTTCACCCAACCTTAACAAAGCGTTCTGAAATATTTTTTATGTAACAATATTGTTGTATTAATGTTATTTAATCAGAAAATTACTATTAGCCTACCTCAAAATATACCGTATGTCAATGAAAGTACTGACACCTTTGTACATATTTTTGTTTAATATTTATAAAATTTCGATGAGTGTATTTTTTTAAATTATATCTGTAGTGTATTTGTTTGGTAGTTTTTTATTTACCGAGGGTGACTATAGTTTCCTTATAGATCAATTTAAAAACATATATTTTAAAGTTAAAAATTTATTAAATATCAATATGCCTTTTCTATTAAGTATTCAATTTTTTGTCAAAATCTAGTTTGTAACTATAAAAATATTAAAAAGGCGCCTTGTTTTAATAAAATTTTCTATTGATGCCGTTACCTAATGAAATATTCGATATCAAGTGTAAGAATGTAGCAATTCCATAATTAATAATAGTGCCAGAAAACTTATATTCTAAAATAGTCGTAGAAAAGGTATTTTATGCACTAAGGGTGGAACGTTGGTCTTTCGACAACCATTTTGATACCGACCGAACGTGGAAAGGAGTATGTTGCATGCGGAAGAAAGTCCCACGGAAGTTTGTTTATGGTTTCAATTGTTCTTGCAGCGGTTTGAGGGCAAACGTTGTCTTGGCAGAACTTTGTCTTCTCTTCCGTTTGCTTCTGATCGCATGTTTAACTTTACGGTGCAAAATTTTAGAATAATAGGGTGCATTAATTGTAGGAAGTTTTCTAACGAAATCAACAAAAAGCACACGTTGACATCACATAACCAGTTGGCAATACAGATTTTGCTTTCTTTGCTTTTAGAGATGTGATGTGACACCTTGCATGCGTGCATGGTTTAATCGGGAGTAAAATAGTGTTCCTGTGTTTCATCAGTTGTTACAATCGAGTCAAAAATGCGTATCCTTCTCTCTAATCTCGCTACAGTAGAGAAGAAGCGATTTGCAAACGATTCAGTTTGTGTTTTTCGGTCAATAAGCGCGGATTCCGCCAGGTACCTTACGATACTTAAGCTTGTTTTTCATAACTTCAATTTAAAGAAATTCTTTTCATATGTTATCCGTCTCTCTTACTGAATAATGGTAATATCTAGAGGCGGATTTAGATAATATGTGGCCTCGAGCAGTATTCTAATTTGTCTCCCCCCCTCCATGACCTTAAAGTATTAAACGAACAAACTGGCTACCACAAAGTTTATGTATTATAATTATGAAGTACATCAAAGTTATTAAAGTAAAATATTTATTACTGCTTTACAAACAATGAGAAATGTGCTTTACTATAAAAGCAGTATAAAAACTTTTATCTACATACCATATAAATATTCGGCCTTAGGCCAATTTGTTTGAAATAGGATACTTCCTTCATTGGGAATATTATTTTGTTAGTAGCGCAAAGTAATAGAAACTGATTTTCCATTGAGATTAAAATTTACTGTTTAATTATCGCGCAGAAAATTTTCGAATTATTGTAAACATGAATATCACACATGTAATTTAAAAATTTAGGGCCCTTCAGCAAGCGGCGCACGTGCTGAATGTGCCTTATGTAAATGTAATTTTTTTCTTCATTTTCACGATTAACCGAAATTGCAGCTCGTCGTACATGAGGCTCATTTTCTACACGAGTTCTCCTTTCTCTAAAATATTGTGATCACTTAAACACTCGACTTTTAGAAATACATTTATCGTCGTATTGTGCTAGCAATGGTGTAAGAATTTCAATCGAAGTTATGCCTTGATTCGTAAAAAATTTGATTATTATGTGCTGTTCCATACTACAACAAACAGAAGTCTCCGACATCGTAACTGGAACTGCAAAATAATATTATAGTGAAACCATTGCGATGGATATGGTAACAAGAGTCACAGCTTTCTTTTAATTAATTTAATTTTTGAAATTGTCTTTAGATGGTATTTCCATTTAGACATTCCTGTTTAAATTTAAACACTCCTCCTCACTATATTGAGTTGTCCATTTTAAATATGGCAAACGAATCTTTTAATAATTTTGTAGATTATAATTTTTAACAAAACGTATTAAAACGATTTTACTTTTAGATGGCACCTTATACGAGTTGGAGTCTCTAAACATTTTCCATAACATTTTTTCCTTGTATAATAACTGGTACATTACGGAAGAAACTTTAAAACATAACAAGGTACAAGATCTCCTGCACTCCAATGCTACTTTCGACTTAGTTATTTGCGAAGTATTTGCAAACGAAGCCCACATGGGATTTGCCCACCATTTTCAAGCTCCTTTAGTACTATTTTCTTCCGTTGGTGCCATCGAATGGGCAAATCATTTAGTGGGAAACCCAGCGCCGTTTTCCTGCGTTCCAAATTCATTTAATCCATATACCGACCACATGACCTTTTGTGAAAGACTTCAAAATTCCGGAATTGGATTGTTCGATATAATTTACAAGCACCTCTTCATATTTCCCAAGCAAAACGAAATTTTGAAAAGGTATTTTCCCAAGGCTCCTCACCTAAACGACATAATGTACAATTCATCTTTAATATTGCTCAACTCTCACGTCGCTACGAACATTCCAATGGCCCATGTGCCCAATATGGTAGAAATTGGAGGTTTTCATGTTTCGCCAAAGAAGTTGCCAGTAGATTTGCAGGAATATTTGGATAACGCTGGTGACGGAGCTATTTTCTTTAGCATGGGTTCAAACCTCAGAAGTAACGATTTATCCAGCGAAAAGATTGACGCCATACTGCAAACGTTTTCTAAAATAAAGCAGAAGGTTTTGTGGAAATTTGAGGATCAAGACCTTCCAGGAAAGCCAGATAACGTCAAAATTGGAAAATGGTTACCACAGCAAGATATTTTAGGTAATAAACAAACCCACGATCTACCTTCTGCATTTACATGCAAAACCTAGATAGTACCAATGAAGCGAAATAACCAATTTAAAACATAACTTTTATGTCTATGATTTTTTTAAAAGTTCTTTGCGTACTTGAATACCAAGTATCAAATACAAAAATTGCCGACCACCAAACTCGATAGACATATCGTATCGACGCCGCATGTTGAGCTTGATTCTATTAAAGATTACTGGCGTGGTTGTATTAACTCGGATGTAGCGGTAATTCTGGCCAGCACGTCTGTCAGAACTGCAACATAGTTTCTAACACTAAGTTTTTCATGTGCTCCCACAAACAAAAATTCAATGGATTCAAATCTGGTGGTTATGCAGACCAAGCGACAGGATCTCCATGGCCAATTCAACATTGGTATTCGAGGTCAAATCTGCAAATCATGTGCTTACATATGAATACTTACCTGGTCAAAGAATAATGCCAAATTTAGATGGACCTCTCTTCTACCCCACAATTACAACAATTAGAATTCTGCGAAGAAGAACCTTTTCATTTGTGTATTCATATGCAGCAAGTGGAAAATGAGGTAACGCCTTGTCATGCTAAAGACGTTGACATTAATGTTACTGCCAAGGCGGGGAGGCAACATATATGGTCCAATCAACTGCTCTCCATCAATGCCTGTCCACTTTTTAACCTAGAACTAGTTTTGATGTCCTCTGACGAACTGAACTTGGGGATTTCCCTCAGCTCACACATGACAGTTCCCTGCATTAAAAATGCCTTCTTTCGTGGAAACGGTTTTGTTAGTAAAAAGAATAAATTTTGGAAAGGGAGGTTGTTCCAGAGAGTGTTAAAGAAAGCTACGGAAGAAGTCGAAATCCGTTGGAAGCATTGCTTGTACCTTTTGAAGACGGTTTGGACGAAGCTGCTGTTTGTTAAGTATCTTCCATACTCTGGCATGAATTGCATTTATGCCATGTGCGTTGTCTCGGGTACTTGAGGATGGTCGTCTTCAAAATGTTGAAGAACCCTTTCCTCCAAAATTGGAATTCACAAGTTTTTTAAGCCCTTTTTCAATGTTCTACATTTTTAGAAAACCTCTTTCCCATAGTTGCTGGATAATCCTTTCAAACATAGTGTGATCTGGAATGCGTCTCCCAGGAAAACATTCTGTATACAACCCACGAGCAGCAACTATGCAGAGAATTTTCAAAAAGAATCATAGGCATAAAAGAACATCTACATACGGCAATTATAACCGATACGCAAAATTTCAGTGGTTGTGGTTGTTTGAATATTGGATATGAGTTTCGCTGTACCAAATTTCGCCAGGATCAGAAACTGTTACATATGACCCCTACATACTCACAAACTTTGTTTTCTACAACAAAAAATTCATCTTATTTCTGGTTATATTTCAGCCCATCCAAATATTCGTGCCTTTATCACCCATGGAGGTTTACTAAGCGTTACAGAGGCTGTTTATCATGGAGTTCCATTTGTAGCAATTCCCATTTTTGGCGACCAAAAAATGAACACCGCGACGGCAGTTTCAAATGGTTTTGCAATTAAAACATCTTTTAAAGAGCTAACAGAAGAGAAACTCACTTGGGCTTTAAATCAGATTCTTACAAACACTTCGTAAGTTTACTGGAAATCTTATTTACTATTCTTACTCTATTTTATTTTAGCTACAGGAACAATGCACAACAAAGATCGAAAATACTTAAAGATCGACCACTGAAGCCGTTAGATATGGCCGTATTTTGGATAGAATACGTTTTGAGACAGGAAGGAGCAACACATTTACGATCAGCTGCTATAGACTTATGGTGGTTTCAGTATTTGCTGTTAGATGTTTTGATTTGTATAATAATTATCTTATTAGGAATTTGTTTGTTATGTAAAACATTGTACGAGAAGAGTAGGATGTTCATCAAAAATAAGAACAAGGAAAAATCTTCTTGAATATTATGATCATCAGAATAAATTATAATCGGTTTGTCTAATTTTTTCAGTAACATGCAAATGAGCGGACATGGGCTTATAAATAAAATTTAGTATTGAAGACAGTTAGTAGCCCTTCTGCATTTTAGTTATGCGGTGCCTGGGTAAACAAACAGCGAATGCGATAAGAACTTATTGGCGGTAATATTCAGGTGATATGCAATAAATAATAAACCGTAGGCTTACTGATCTGTTAATAAACAGTGTGTCCCAGATTGAGCAGCCTACCATGGGCATCTTTTTTATTGCTAAAGATAGAGATTTAATAAATGGACAGAGTTGTGCAGTTTTTCGTGTTGATTCATATTCCGTTGTGTAAATTTTTAAATTCTGAACAGTCTAGTAACTAGTTTGTTACGGTTGTTGCCGTCTCTCAGATCCTAGGCCACATGTTTTTCTGTCTTTCCATTCTTTCTTTAAAAATTTCTATTTTCCATGGCTTATCGTACTTCCTTAAACCGTGTTCTTCGTGGTCCACCTTTTTTCTAACGTTCGTGTGGTTGCCATTCCCAAATTTGTTTTGGCCACCTCTCATCTGGCATTCTCTGCACGTGTCCGTACCATCTCAGTCTTTTTTTTTTCAATTATTTCTGTTATGTCAATATCTACTTCCATTTCTTCCCTGATATACTCGTTTCTAATTCTATCCAAACGAGTTTCTCTAGAACAACGTCTCCAGCAGTCCATCTCCATTGCTTTGAGTTTTTGTTTATGTTCTTTATTAATTACTCATAGTTCTGAATCATATGTGCTTATACTTTCAATTATTGTTTTATAAATTCTTCTTTTCACATGTTTTGTTATTTTCCTATTCCAAAGTAAACCATTTAGTTGCCTTATAGCGGTTCTTTCTTGTCCTATTCGTGATTTTATTTCTTCTTTGTTATCTGGTTGCGTAGTGATTTTGACTCCCAGGTACTTATAGTTTGTGCATGAATTAATCTTGTCTTTGCCAAGTTCTAATTCTACTGCTGTACCACCAACAATTAAGTATTCTGTCTTCTTTAGGTTAATTGATAATCCTCACTTTTCATATCCCTCTCGCAGTTTTCTTAACATGTAATGGGCGTCGTCTTGATCTTCTGCAAGAATCACTTGGTCATCTGCAAAGTGTAACGTATGCAGAGTATTTTCCCCGATACGCACTCCCATTGGTTCACATTTCTTTCGCCACTTCTCCAGCGCTACTTTTATATAAATTTTCAACAGGGTTGGGGAAATGCAACAACCTTACCGCAATTTCTTTCTCACCTGTATAGCTTATATAGCTATATAGCTTATATTAGTTCATTTCCGACTTTTATTTTCGCTGAGATATCCGTGTACAAGACCTTGACCGCTCCAATCAGGGTGTCAGTTATACGGCTTTTTGTCATTGCCTCCCAGAGTTTAATAAGTGGTAAGCTGTCGCAAGCTTTTCACAGGTCTACAAAAATCATAGGTGTTTCCCTATCGCGTGCTGCCCTTTTCTCGATTACTTGTTTAATACAAAAGATGTTGCCCATGCAAGAACGACCTGCCCGGAATCCGCCGGTAATGAATTTTGATATTTTTTCTAAACCTTGATTCGTTGGTTGCAACTTTGACGTTATATTTGGCAGAGAGAATAGAAGTTTAACATTTTTAAATTTACAAGTACATGTATTCGCTATGGCCGGCGGATGGGCTGGGCAGCTACCACAAACAATAAACCTCACAGCTTTTCGTTTCTGCTTGACCATATCTTTATAATTTGTATACCATTTCTCAAAAAATACACCTATCATCCAAACCTTTTTATTCAAGTCGTATTTGACTTCTAATGATTGTATGTCTTTAAAACAACACGTAATATCGTAATAGAGAAGAAAAATGAAAAAACTGAAATACCATTAATAAGGTAGTAAGACAGCGTTGTTGTTTTTCTCCGACTCTTTTCAGTATACATATATCATAAGAGTTTTTATTACCTAATACTTTCCGCGGAGTCGTATTGTAATCTTTAGATCAATGGAATCTGCGTCAGTATTGCTTTCATATCCGTCTGATAAACAGACATATCGTCATACAAAGAACCGGAATCATCCTCTTCTGACAACAGTTCTTGTAATAAACGCTCTAATCGCTTTTGCTCGGCTTCGTAAGACATTTCGACCTTTCAAAATACACAACGAATGCAGACGATACCGTTCTACGGCTATGCAGTATACATACATCTACATACATGCATTAAACATGTTTGAAGAGGAATCGAAGTGAAATACCACATTCGACCCTCACGGCTTTTGTGACCAAAGATCCACTCGGAGGCCGCGGCGGACCAACGTGGACTTTTCATTTTGTTTTTCCAAAAAAAGGACAAAAATTGACGCCAATTAACATTCTATCACTCGTATAGGTATTGTAGAAGCATTTAAAGTAATTATTTAGAAAATCATTTTGCGGCCTACGGAGCACCCTTTTTTTTCCTATTGTGGCACTCAACGTGTTAAAAAATAGCAGTAATGACTTAGGGACTATGAAGCGTTAAACTTAAGTATATTTGTATATGTGTGACTTTGTAACAGACTATTGCAACTTTACTCGACCTGAATAAGTGCCTGGACGATTACAAATTAATTACATAACAACGACCTGTAAAACTGCAGCATAAGCAAATACTTGCTTAATTTACAGAACCACGGAATGAGGTAACCTTGCAAGGAGTTCAAGGCACATGTTTATCTGGAAAGCTAAAAACGATTTTGTGTTCAAGGAGGCGTTTCAAACTGCCATTGTGGACAACTGTAGAAATAAAATCTTTTTTGTGGTTTAGTACCGACACATAAACTACTTCGTTCGTGTATTTAGCAAGGTGGAAGTGCCAAATGAGATTAAGATAGTCCGCGGCCAAGGCAATGCAAATAAGGCAAAAACTTCATTTGTAAAAAGTGGGCCAGTTTTAATTTATGACTCGTTCAACTACAATAATTATCTATAAAACAAAGCAGACGATAAAGGCTAGCGCAGATATATATATAAATCCACTTGACATTTTTTTGTTATTATTTGAAAAATGTTTGTTATATATTTTCTGGTCCTTTTTGTTACAGGTAAGGTTCATTATAATAACTTACTATTAAAATGTATAAAGGGATCAATACCTTTATACACAGTTTCTCTATTTATTTTCCAATGATTTTTAAAATAACTGGACTTTGTCATCAGGGTCTAATTAATTCGGCGCCTTCATTTCCGTGCAGCACAAAATTTTAAACATGTATTAATTTTTGAAAGTATATTTCTATTTGGAATAATCTTAAATCCACGTACAAATTTCAAGAAAATTCTATGTAGATAATTGTCCAAGGTATCAAGTACATTACGTATATTTTTAATTTCCTTAATTTGTAAATATATCATTTTTTTTATTCGTTAAAATGGAAGCAGAACAGTAATATAGTTAATTCAAGGGGATCTGTAACCGACCTGGTAGTTCACAATAAAATGTAATGTATTACATGGGCCTTCAGTTTCTTGTCTATTTCGGACGTTAGGGCCGTCTACCTGAATACTGCAAAGCGACTTGCAGCCAATGTAAAAAAAATGCGTGTAGTATACCACAAGGCTTGGCATTAGTCTGATTGTAGAAGAAAATTATATACATTTTTAATTTGTGGTTATGTGCATTATATTTTTAAAGGGTGGTGGTTTATAATAAGCTGAAAAAAGTCCAAGTATATTATAAACGTAGGTTAATTTTACCTAAGCTTGGCAATTTTTATTGTCAGTATTTAAGATGATTTCGTTAATTTTAATCTTATTTCAATCTTGGATATGTTTTCTACTAGTTAGAAAAAAAACGCATGTTGAAAGGTCACGTATTACCGTAGGTACGGTAACAATAGGAAACGCGAATTTTAGCTTATTTTCAGCCACTTTGGCATCCCCTAAAAGAGAATTACTTTAAGGGCCTCGGAGGTCTAGCGCCGCAACGCGTTGCCACTCGAGGCTACACAAATTGTAGTCGTTCCGCAGTGGTTTCGAATCTCAGCTGGGGCGACCGCATTTCGGTTAGTTAAGTTTAGGGTGCATGCTGCATAAATGGTTAGTGTGTAAGGGACGCCCGCACCCCCGTGAAGTAATGCGAAAGCGGTTCTGGGTGGGGGGACGGACGGTAGTATGAATGAATGAGAAAAAAAAAGAGAATTACAGATGATCACAGAGTCCAATCAGCTTTCAATATTTCGCCTAACCATATAAGTAGTGAACATATTTAGGCTTTAATCATGAGCTGATGGTGTATTTTATACTGGAACTAACTGAATTATTTTCCCATAAAAGAGCGAGAATCGAAAAGAAGTATGTTGTTATTAAATAGAAAGTGTTTGATGATTATTTTCACAAAAAGGATCCATATTTTTCAGACAGAAGGATTCAACTGAAACATTTTTTACACCACTGTGTATATACATGTTATTATTTTTACATTGCTGAAGCGAAGAGAGAACAATTTCCCATTTTAAGGGATAAAAAGATTCAATTTTCATTGACATACATAAAGACAGTTGCGTTATTATTGATCCTGGACTTCAATTTCAGAAATTGGTATATTATTTGTTAGAATTGATATTTAATTAAAACTTGAACATACAAACTCCTTGTTGCGTCGGTGATTAGCCATAGAAGCCGAAATAGACACACATTTTTTTCAAAAAAATTAATTTTATTATACGTGGTGTTTTTTTACACCATTGCAAATTTAATTTATTTCAAATAAAATTTTCTTAATTTTTTGAAATATAACTCTCTGTATATTATTATATTTTTGAATTGGCACGTTGATTTTCCACAATTATTATGAATATTGTCCTATACCTAAAATCGACATTTTCAGATATTTTTACTTTTTCATTACATACTGTTGAATTATTAAAGTTTGTATTTCTATCTAATCTAGTAGCCATGATTTTGACTTAAAGTAACATTTATTACTAGTACCATAGACAGAAAAACGATTTTATTTCAATTCAAGTATTTATTTATATCAAATATTTAATGTGACCTCTGTTCTGTTTAGGACACGTTTCTCAAACCACATATTTACTGCTCGCAATGCTCGGCAACGCCTCATCCAAAATCAAAATACAGGAAATCATTGGATAGATACGTTTATGCTGAATTAACACAATCTACAGGGTATTTTATTTAAAAACTAATACCTTGAAGATGCTCTGCTGTAGCCAATCTCTGTATATTTAAATATATTTTCAAAATCTGCACATTTTGCCACTACATCACCAAAAAAAAAAACCATTTTAAAATCATTTTAATAATACCAATATTGGACTGGGTTAAATTCCCAGTACCGGAACATCGAATTCAATTCATTCAATTTTTGCTGAAATTGGGTCTGACCTTCCCGGAAAACATGGGGATTTTCATCGCACCAATATCTTATAGTTTGTCTGTTAACAAGCCCATTAAAAAAAAAACGTGCATTCGTCACTAAAACAGATATTGCGAAGATACGATGGGTTTCTTGCAATTGTTTGAGCCATGACCTCACAAAATTCAATGCGTCTATCCGGATCATCTTCAATCAACTGGTGCAAAATCTTCATTTTGTATGGATGGAACTTATGCCGTCTTAAAAACTTTTTGACAGTGGTCGCCGATATCGCAGCCACATGTGAAGTTGATTGCTGAGAATGTACTACCATTTCACCGACTCTCTGAATTTGTTTGTCTTCTGAAATTGAGGGTCGTCCAGGGTTTTTCCTGTTTTGCACACTTCTAGTGTTAATACATTTTTGCACAAGTTCTTTTAAATACGTTGGCGTGAAGATTCGCCGTTTCAACAAAGTCTTTGTGACTTAGGTTATCGCTTTTGTGCGTTTAAAAACATTTAGTTCGTCCCTTATGGTGCAATTTATCACGACGTCTATGTCCTTTGTTCTTCGTCTTGGTTGCTAATGATGTCAGCCTATCTGCCGTGTCTTTCTCGCTGAGATAGCCGAAGAGCCCATTACGTCGATTTGTTGCGGGCTGAGAAAAACGATCGTTTGGCCGTACTTACAGTTCTACAAGCAGGTTCCTAAGCGAGTCTGCTTATAACCTACAAGATCGCCCGAACTGGTACCCTTGGACATGTTTTTCTGTGGCCCAATGAAGTCTGTTGTATATTGTTACTTCCATATGTGCAAAATCTCATTGAACGAATTCGAGCTATTGCATAAATAGTACAAAATATTATCGGAAAACAGGCCAAAACGAAAAACACAGAACATCATTTGTTTTATTTAATTGACTTTATTACGTTACTGTAAAACTGTACATAAAAACTCCTTGCACTGCCCTACTTTTAATGTATCTATTGGTTACACAGCAATGATATTTCTCGGTAGTCTTCAGTCTCCTAACTGGTTTGTCATAGTTCGCCACTTTTGTCTGTCTCTATTCTTCCCTTTCATTTTTTCGTAGATTTGACATATGCCGTATTCTATTATTTGTTTCATTTATGCACACCTGGATCGAGTTTTCACATTTCCCTTCCACACGTCCTTCTGGTATAGTGCGGAGCAATCCATCTCTTCTTAGTAGATGTCCTATGAGAGTGTCTCTTCTTTTTTTGTGTGTCTTTCCATAGTTTATTTTCTTCACCGGATCTTCAGTACATTTTTCCGTTAGTCACTCTTTCGGTCCTAGTAATCTTCAAAAATCTTATTTATTTTTCTTATTGTTCACGATACGCTTTCGTATAGCATACAACCATCGTCTTCTATTATTTGTCTTATTTATCCCAAACTGAGTCAACGCTACGCTAATGTTTTCAAATAGATTTCTATTATTGTGCCGAGCAATCCTTCTCTTCTTAGTAGATGCCTTATGCGAGTGTTTCTTCTTTTTTGTATTTTGTTCCATAGTTTATTTTCTTTCCCGAATCTTCGTTAGTCACTCTTTCGGTGAAAGGAATCGTCAATCTCCGTAGATAACACTATTGCTCAAAGACATCTAATTTCTTCTTATTTGTTTTTTCTAGTATCCAAGATTTGTTTCCGTAAAGCTACTCACTCCGTACAAACGCACAATGATATACATGATAAAATTGTTAAAGACCAATGATATCAAATTTTATTTCGTATTCTTAAATACTTCAATTAATGTTAGAAGTTTTTGTCTGTTTTTGTAACTAACAATATCCCGCAGACTAAGTAAAAGTGAACAGAAAATATGCAGATGTTCGGTTAATTGCGTCCAGGTGATGTTCTTCAGTTATTCAACATCTTTCCATTGAGTTTATATTTACTTGTGTACTAATTATTTATAGCATCATGCCAACGCCAACGCGCCCCACCTGAAGTGATTCGAGATCTTCTCGACATATTCTACAATGGTATAGTGGCTTTTAGTGACTGTGCCACCAGTGCAGTCCAACTTTCCAACATTAATTACACTTTGTATACTCAAGAAGATCCGCAAACTGGCGTAGTTTTAAGCAGCGCCAACCTCAACGCCATCAACCCGCAAAACCGAGTCATCTTCATTATCCACGGATGGCTTCAAAGTGGTTCTGAATCTTCAACAGTGCAAATGAAAGATACCTACGTAAGTCAAATGGCGGCTAATGTAATTGTAGTCGATTGGTCATACTACGCTGACGCTCTTTACGGCTCTTCCTTTTGCTCCGTACCGCAAGTCGGAATATTCACAGGAGACTTAATTTACAACATTACCACTGATTTACTTATCGATCTAAACAACGTACAAATAAACGGATTCTCGTTGGGTGCCCAAATCGCTGGTTACGCTGGGCAGCAGATTCAAAATAGAACTGGTGGATCTAAAATCGGACGAATAAATGGTTTAGATGCTGCAGGTCCTGGATTTTTAGATCTTCCAAAAGATGAGCGTTTAGATGCAGATGATGCGATATTTGTACAGGGTATCCATACTAGTAACTGGCAGTTTGGATACACTCCTATTTATGCAACTGTTGACTTCCAAGTGAACTTTGCTGTTATACCTGGCTGTGGAGCATTACAGGCGGGGTGTCCGTTCAACCCGGGGGTTCCTAGTAGCGACACGTTTACTCTAGCGGAGTTATTGCCATATGGTTAGTAACCATTTTCTACCGTTACTGGTATAAGTATCAAGCAGTTCAGATAGAATTTTAATTTTCAATCCTTTACAACTATGTAAAACTAACACAGAAGTATTTCAAACGACTAAAAATGTTTTAAATGTGTTATTGTGTAACGTTACACTGTAGCTTCAGCATCACCTTTAGACAGCGCCCTTAATAATATTTAAATCTAATGTCAGTATAACTAATTTAAATATTTTTTTCAGTTTTCTGCCATCATGTTCGTGCGTCCACTTATTTCATCGAAAGTATTACTTCAAATAATTTTATTGCCACCAAATGTGACAGCTGCAAAAAATGGGGAATGGGTATATGCCATTCTCAAAATACAACCATCATGGGGGAGAATTGCCCTTCTACAGTTAACGGTGTTTATTATTTAAACATCAACGCCAAGTCGCCATTTGCGAAAGGAGAGGCACCAAAATAAATAAAACTTAAAATTATCTATGCCGGCATTCTATTTTTTTATTTTATTCTTTCTTTTCTTATTATAACTTATTCTAAAAGTTTTACCATTGCTTTTTACTTTTTGTGTTAATCTTATTATTTCTGTCTGTGATAAAAACGTTTATTATGTATTTGTGTATAAATATATAATTTACAATATTTTGGATTTTGATACACTTATTAAAATTTGAGAAAACCTTGCTTTCCTCCAAAATTACACAATAAAATCAGTCAGGAACATATAAGTGCTTATTGAATTACACGATATATAGAATTCATTCTATGTTCCTTCTATTTGTAAATACGAGGACGGTTTATCAATTATTTTTCCTGATATAGAAGGCATTGACCGACAAATGAATAATTTATTTCCTAGAAACGTTAGTTATTGATATTAGTATATGCCAAGTTGCCAGTGCCTATCTTCTTGTTTAAAAGTTATACATTTAATATTACTGTGGTGCTGGTGATTTTGTTGAAATGAAAAAATTCGAGACAAGGGTTGAGATAAAATATCTCTTTAAGAACGGTTTATCACGACAGGAAATTTATAATGACAGGTCTGGAGTGTTGAGCGATTCTACCCTTTCATATCAAGTAATTAATAATTGGTGCCGAGATTTCGAATTAGGAAGGAAGTCGTGTCAATTGGCACTAGGTGCTGGACCACCAAAAACTGTTGTCGCTCAGAAAATGTAGTATTGATTTGGTCCTTAATATGGTACTGAACGATCGAAGAATTACGGTTATATATATTGGTGGGATGTATGGATTTTACGTAGGGGAAGGGGTAAGAAAGTTTGCACGAGGAATTGAGTCTGAAAAAGTCTGGATTCCGACAATGTTGCTACCTGATCAGAAGCGATCCAGGTTTCTGACTGCTGCGAGCAATTTGAAATTAAAGGACGCGGATTTGGATCGATTTTTGAAAGATTTGTAACATTAGATGAAACCTGGATTCATCAGTTTGATGCAGAATCAAAACGGCAGAGTATGGAATGGTGGCACCGTGGTTCCCCACCCCCACAAAAGTTCCGTGTGACTTCATCGCCCGGAAAGATAATGGCAGTGTTTTGGGATTCTGAGGGAGTTTTCCTTGTTGATTATTTACCATGCGGTCACAAAATATCGGCAGACTATTACGCAAAACTCATACCAAATGTTCCTGAGGCTATATTTCTATGACTGCTGTCCACAATGCTGGATTTTAAATTTTAGAACAACCCCCATATTGGTCGGATCTGTCCCACAGTGAATTTCAGATGTTCCCCAAATTAGAAGAACATCTTTGCGGAACTTATTTTTCGGACGATGAAGAGGTGATGGCTGCTGTGAATGAGTGGTTTGTAGTGCAGGACAAAGAGTTTTTTCTAAAGGTATTCAAGTTCTGCATCAACGTTATACTAAGCGTGTTAACTTTTTAGGGGATTATGGAGAAATAAAGTTGCTTCAAATGTCTCGGTCATTTGCTTCTACCAAGGACAATAAATGATGAACCACCCTCGTACGTATATTCGATGGCAGGAAATCTAAAATAAACGAAAGTAGAAGCAGGTGATATATTTGAAATAATTAAATTAGGCAGGAGATTCTTTTTGAGTGAATATGTCGAAAACTGCTTATTTAGAAGATTGCTTATTTTATTCATCATGCGATCTTGCTCGAAACGCGATGGTTGCCTACGTGAATTATACTGAACGCGGATCCAGGCTGGCTCTAATTCTCTCAAATTTACCTCTCTCTTTCAATCGCTTACATACTGCTGCAGTCTATATTTTAAAAATCTTGGAGCTTATTTTTTTATAGCAGTGTCACGGCTCCTTGATTCGTTGTAGTGTCGACAAGTTAACTATGCATGATTCGTGTGGACGAGATCTAGATTTGATTTACTGTATGTTTCCAAAATAATTTGCTGTGTTGGAAGGCACTGAGACAACCACTAACGCTAGTCAACTGTTGGTTGTGTTGCCTATGTTCATAGAACTTTCTTTGGGTGTTAGCGGGCTAAGGCTCTACGTCAAATACCAAAAATCTTCTAGTAAAGTCTTCTGAAAATAAAGTGTGCTGCATATTAAGCTGTAGGTCACTGGTATGAGAGTAGTAGGTGAAAGGTTGCTGACGTCCTTCATACGATAAAGCACTCAAGAAAGGAATACATAATATACAAATAAACTTTTGTGTTTGTATGAGTGGGGGTCCTACAGCTTCTGCAACATCCCGCATTTTGATCGCCATCCCCTCGCATTCCTCCATTCCTCTTCCTCAATAGCTGTGTCCGTCATTGTTGCTGCCACTCCATTTATCCATGTCATTGTGGGTCTTCCTCTTCTTCTTCTGTTTGTTGGGGTATAATTGCGCACGTTTTGGTTATCGCTCCTCTTCCATCCTCATCATATGCCCATACCATAAAAGTTGTCTTGTTTCTATCCTCTCTGTACTCGTGCATATTTTTTTTGTTCGCCTTCTGATTTCTACATTTCGTATATGCTCTAGCCGAAATATTCGGCATGATCTTCTTAGAAAATCCATTTCTACGGTTTCTATTTTGTTTCTGCTCCTCGCCGATAACTGCCAAAATTCTGATCCATATGTCAATATTGGCTCTACAATTGCTGTGTAAATATTAACATTAAAAAAAATAAATTTTTGTGTAGTTCATAATCTGTAGTAATATTATTTATATATTATCAGGATTGCTCAAACTTCACAAGCGATAAAACATAAAAAATAATAGCACTTAAACTACACTTTCTGTTCGGCAGTTTTATTCAAGTTTTGCAATAATAGACTACAAATGCCCTTTATAAAAAATTATTGTTCAGCTGTATTGTTTTTTTTGGTAGTAACTTTCGATTGATGTTACCAAAATAGATTAAACCTCAATATTATTTTTCACAAATCTTTCGTCCGCGCACCAAGAGGGCAGCCGTATATTTTGAAAATTACTCTAAAGATGTTTATGAAAGCTTTTTGTTGAATAGCCTGGTTATTTCAAAGGTCTCCTATGAAGTTTTAAAAATTATGGGTTTAGTGACCTTAGTACGCTAATTTTGAAGTAATATGTAAGTTAAGGATGATTGTGTTTACGTGCGTTTAGACTTCTACGCTGAAGGTCCTGGGTTCAACTGCCCGTACTGGTATATCAGATTTTTAACGGCCGTTTCCCTCGCAAGGCAATGGCAAACCAGCGAGGTATTCTGCCTAGTAAATCTTCTCTGGAGTAGAAGTGTTTACACTTTCCATGGTTCGGATCCCACGTTAAGCTGTAGGTCCTCTATGTCTGTGGCACTTTCAAACGCGCAACGCAGGCATAGGAGAGAAGATCGCCACGTCTCGTAAGAGATAAAGTATTCTTTTTCGAAGAAGAAGAATATAGAATTTAAAATAATACTACTCATTTAAAAAGCATACAGCATCACTTTCGGTATCACCCACGGATGTATATAGTTAACATATACATCCGTGGTATCACCAGAAGTAATTCGAACTCACTGTAAGAATATGCACAGTGCCGGATTAACCTTTAGGCTAAAAAGGCTTCGCCTAGGGCCCTCCCACGATTTCAAATACACATTTACAGGTTACACTTAATTTGATATTATTTCAACTCCTTTGAAGTCTGCATATCTACCTACGCGGCCCTTTTTTCCATGTAGCGTTTCGGCCCAAAAAGGCTTAATCCGGTGCTACTAATATGCATATCACATTTGTAATTAACATTACTTCTATGGTCTCAAAGCTACAGGAACTTACCATTTTTCAATCCAACTTTGTTGACCGCCTAGAGGAAGTTTTTCTCATTTTGACGATAGATTTGCCGTTAATATTTACGGCCAAAGGACACAACTTTTTGGACTTTTGCATTTGTGGTTACCTAAAAAGATCAGTTGATGCAGCACCAAAAATACCATGACTGTTTAAATTAATACTCCATCTGCAGACAATTCCAAAAATTAAATTAATTAAAAATTGACCGTTGCTCTTCTTAACAACTGTTTCGCTATAATATTATTGTGACAGTTGTAGCTAAGATGCCACAATGTTCTGTTCATAGTAGCGCGAAACGTCGGATAATAATCAAACATAAAAATGAAGGCGTAAATTCGACTGAAATTATAACAAGACCGCAAACAGAATAGGGCGATCATTGTCTTTCTGGAAGTCGTGTGTATGAGTGGTCGAAATCTTCTAGACATGACAGAACTCGAGTAGAAAATAAGTCTCATGTACGACGAGCAGTAACTCGGGTTTATCGTGAAAAAGAAGAAGAAGCTAATGCCCTTACTCAGAAAAACTGGCGGGGAAATGGTTAGTCAAATTTTCACAAAATTTACGAATTATTATCAGAAGTGTTGAAGTGAAATCCGCGGAAATTGAATCGTTCGCAAATCGCTTCTTCTTTATTGCAGCGGTATGATAGAGAAAGAGATAAATTTTTGGAGTCAATTATAGAATCTGGGTATATTATTTTACTTCTGAGTCAAAACGTGTAAGCATGCAGTGGTGTCCTAGAACATCTCCAAAGTCAAAGCAATCAGAAACTCTTTTGTCAGCTGGTAAAATGATGGCAACATTTTTTGGGATTCCCGAGGGATGCGCTCTGTTAATTTCCTTACAGAAAGTTGTACAATTAGTGCAGACTATTATCGACACTTTTGCGCGATAAAAATACGCAGGCGACCTCGGAACAAACGGAAGAGAAGACAAAGTTGAGTTTGCTTTTTCCAAGACAATGTCCGCTCTCATATTGCTTCAAGAACAATTGAAACCATAAACGAACTTCAGTGGCACCTTCTTTCACATGCAGCATACAGTCCCGCTCTTGCTCGCTGCGATTTTTTGTCCCATTATAAAATTTTTAGCTGGGATAAGATTACAGTCAAATAACGACGACATTGAAGTCGTTCAAGAGGGGATACGCATGCAACCCAAAGACATCTTCCAATTAAAAAGCTTCCAGGTCGGTGGCGCACGTGCATCGCTAGATAGGGGGACTTCATCAAAAAGCAATCTATTTTTCATCGTTGTAATATTGTAATACTTTTTTTTTAATAATAATTACCTGTGTAAATGGGAATACTCCCCGTAATTCTGACGAGTTGCAACAACATCTTGAACAAGGCTAAGAAAAGATTTTAGCAAGGTCTGAAAGTTTTGAAAGAAGTGAAATGTAGATAGAGAAGAATGGCATTTCTACCATCATATACAGGGTGTAACATGAAGTGATGTCACCTTCAATAAGAATAAAACTATATGGTCATTTGTTCGGAAATGTTCCCCAACAAAGTTATGGACAAAGAGAGTTTCACAATGCTTTAATAATGTAAATAATGTAACTATATTTTTTTAATGCAACGCTGTTCAATCCCACGTCGCAATTCAGCTCAAGTACCGTTTGGTACACCACACATTATAAGCGACCACATAAAAAAAATTAAAAAATTGAAATCAGGAGACGTTGCTGGCCAAGTAATAGGTCCACCTGGATCTATCTATCATAATGGGAAAAAATTATCTACGTAATTTCTTGCTTGACGGCTGAGGTAGGCGGGAGCACCATCATGCATAAACCACATATGATATAGTCGCGCGAAAGGCACATTTTCTAACAAGTTTGGCAGAATTTCTTTCACAAAATTAACACAAGTTTGCACATTCAATCGCGGAGGTAGTATAAGGAGGTCAATTAAGAAATCGCCAATAACGTGACACCAGACGTTAATCAAAAATCTTTGGTAGTGAGGATTCACTCATGGGGATTTTCATCTCACCAAACATAAGATGCATGTGTATTATTTCATGTTACACCCTGTATATTAAAACAATTAAATGTGTGTTTTTGGCAATAATAGTTGAAACAGAAAGTCGTTCATACATCGAAAACTGTTGGTTTAGGGACCCATGCTGGTCAACACTTTTTGACTCGGTTCTGATCGTACTACCTGCCCTTTAAACATTTAGCATTTCTTTCAGCGGCCTATTATTATTATTATTGAGCTTTCACAGGTCTTGTAGGACCATCGCTTTGGTGTGAGGCAAGGCTAAGCTAGTTTGTGCTATACACAGCAGGGCTCGACGGTGCGGGTTACCGTGTTGGTATGTAACCGTACTTAACCTGCTTGGTGTAAAGTGTATGCGTGTAGAGTCTCGGTACTCCTCTAGTGCGACCGTAACACGAGGAATGTCATTGGATCCCCAATGGCAAATGGAGATCAGGACCCAATCCCGACCAACCAGGGAATTAGAAAAATTTTCTGACCCCTGGACTGATTCGAACCGGGAAGTCGAGGATTACATCCAAAGCCTGACTCCCTTACCACTAAGCCATCCCAGTCTTTTTTCGAATCTTGGGATAAGCAGAAATTATTCTGTAATTTCTGTGGTCGGTATTGAGCTATGGGTAACCATTCGATGTTGGGTTACAATTAACGGCGCTTCTCCTAACAAGGCGACACAACACTATACATACAAATAATACAAATAGTGAAAATGGAGTGAGCGAATGTAAGTGAGGGGAGCGGGTGGAGCGTGATGCAAGTCCAAAGAAGACCCATCACCTTCAATAAATCCCGGATGTATGAATGGCAACCTCAACACCGTACGGTAAAAGAGAAATGGAAAAAGAAAGAAAGAAAAAGGTACATTTTTAACATTTTTAAGTTTATAAATTAGTCAGACAGAAGGTCCCATTTTGGGAATGTAGAGATATCCGCTACACCACCGAGGTTAGCTATTTAATGTAGAGGGGCCTATGTTTTTTGGTACAAACACTATCGTTCGGTCTTCTTTAAAATATTTCGAATTGTTGACATTTTTTGATATTTATTTTAGGCCATCAGTGTTTACCATTGGTAAAAGTTCTAACTTGTATTACTGATTTTATAAGATGTGTGTCGAGTGTTAATCTTTATCTTATCTAATACTAGAAATAATTAAGCAGGTTTTGGGAACGGTTACCAAATTTTCCGCAATCCCCCTTCCTCCATTGTAAACAGCGCTCATCCTAACATTGAGATCCACATTTTAACACAAGCAATTTCATTGACCTAGTCATTGCGGGTCATCGTTTGAGTGCACGGTACATATTCTTTTATAATCATGAGTATTATAGTTGCAATAAATATATTTGTATTGTGTTTGGCAAGTGAAATTGATGGTGCTCGAATTCTTGGCGTAATTCATGTGCCGGCGTTCAGTCACCAACAGTTAGGGCATACACTACTTACGGAACTAGCAGCAAACGGCCATGAACTTACCATGATTAGTCCAATGCCACCCAAAACTCCAGTAAAAAATTTAAGAACATTGGAACTGAAGATTGAAAAAAACGATGGTAGGTAAGTACTCTTATAATTGGAGAAAATGATACACATTATACACATTTATAATTTAATAATACGACACTTATAGTTGAATAATATTGATATTTATTCTAAAAGAAAGTTAATAGCGGTTTGTTAAAAGGTTTTACCGGTACACAAAACAATTTATTTTGTCGTTAATTAATGTTTGCTACAATTGAGGGCCAAAGTTGTGCAAATATTGCACTGGGGAAATTCAGCAGCACGAATGTCCCCTTCAAAAAGGATGAAACATGTTTACAATGTGCATTTATGTCAGTGGCGTAACTAGAACTTCAGGACCCCTATGCGAAAAATTTTCTGGATCGCCTTATTTATAACGATCCAAGATAAAAGTGAAAAATAAAAATTAATGGTGACAAGAGCCATATTTTTGAATAATGATAGCTTTTGGCAGGGTAAGATTAACTATTAAGCAATATAACATCAAGCGCGTCAATTTGTCACCACCAACGATATTATAGAGCAGGGGTGGCAAACACGTGGCACGCTTGTCAGACGTGGCGCGTCAGAGATTTTTGACGACATCCTAAGAAATTCTGTGTGTCCATAACTTTTTCTTATTTTATATTTTTTATGGAGTGTAAATCTTTGTAAAATGATTGGGGTTTCACCTACCTACAAATTTTTAAATATTCTTAGTCCTATTAAACAATAGTTTTCATAAAGATTTCATGATTTTGAAAGAATTGACAAATTACTAAAAATTATTAATTATCCGGATTTATTCCATATGCAGGATTTTGACAATGACCTCTTTAATTGGATGCAATTAAAAAATTTAGAAATGCAGATTATTGATCTGCAATCTAATCCAATTTGGCTAGCCAAATTTGTGAATATGCGGAAGCATATCGAAGGATTGGAACGGCATATGTTGTCACAGAATGAAGAATCAGAATGCCGCATTGAAAACACAATATTAGAAGAATGGAATGGGATGCCAGATACCTTTACTTATGTCAAGAAATTAAAAATCTCGTTGATAACGATTTTCTCTTCTGTGTATTAAATCATACACATTCAAACAGGGTGACAGAGGAAGATTGAGCAGCATGTATTTCCCCGCAATCAACAACATACTAGCCTGTCATAGCAAATTTTGCAAGTAATATGAAGCAAAAGGTTTCTAACAAAAAAATGAAATTAGTAATTTTATTCTTTTTTTATCTGCATTAATAATTTTTATATTTATTTTGTAATAAAAATACGGAGATAATAAAAGCAACAGAAATGATGTACTAGAGGCGTAGTTGTGGCTTAACGAAATTGGATCGAATACCAGATATAGACATAAAAAGAAGGATGGGTATGGAAGAAATAATTATGGACAATATAGGAGAAAAGACTTAAGTAGTACGGGCATATCCAAAGGATGGAAGAGGAGAGATGACCACAAAAAATACTAAAATGGAGACCACCTCAAAGAAGAAAATGAGGAATACCGCGTCGAACTTCTATCTATCTATCTATCATAATGGGAAAAAATTATCTACGTAATTTCTTGCTTGACGGCTGAGGTAGGCGGGAGCACCATCATGCATAAACCACATATGATATAGTCGCGCGAAAGGCACATTTTCTAACAAGTTTGGCAGAATTTCTTTCACAAAATTAACACAAGTTTGCCCATTCAATCGCGGAGGTAGTATAAGGAGGTCAATTAAGAAATCGCCAATAACGTGACACCAGACGTTAATCAAAAATCTTTGGTAGTGAGGATTCACTCATGGGGATTTTCATCTCACCAAACATAAGATGCATGTGTATTATTTCATGTTACACCCTGTATATTAAAACAATTAAATGTGTGTTTTTGGCAATAATAGTTGAAACAGAAAGTCGTTCATACATCGAAAACTGTTGGTTTAGGGACCCATGCTGGTCAACACTTTTTGACTCGGTTCTGATCGTACTACCTGCCCTTTAAACATTTAGCATTTCTTTCAGCAGCCTATTATTATTATTATTGAGCTTTCACAGGTCTTGTAGGACCATCGCTTTGGTGTGAGGCAAGGCTAAGCTAGTTTGTGCTATACACAGCAGGGCTCGACGGTGCGGGTTACCGTGTTGGTATGTAACCGTACTTAACCTGCTTGGTG
>JABXWE010001138.1:0-59481 GCA_014611495.1 Limonius californicus
ATATATATATATATATATATATATATATATCTAGCAGATAATTACTAACATTTTTTTCATGAAACGTACTATATACTTTCATAAAAATCACGTATTAATAAGATTTGTTGACTACTTGTTAGTTTTCAACCTGATATTAGTGCATATGTGCGTGAGTACGTACGTAAAGCAGATTAGATCAAATGTGTTACCAAATTTGAGTACCGGAAAAAAGGCAATCAGTACGTAACTACTCAATAATCTCCTGTCATCTACTTGTTAATTTTCAATCTGGCAACAACGCATATGAGCGCGGGTACGTGCTATAAGATCGGGTTTTCAATATCGAGATCAGAGTTTTTTTTAATGCAATGAGCGTTTAACCCCTGAAAAATTGTTACAATCGTAGGACTATTGTTTGATATATTTAAATCAACGTGAGGTTATGTGTATCATTTGACAAACTATTTTTTGATTGGCTTACTTCATTTGCAAACTTGGAGATGCAGTTTCTTGCTGTTCCTCCAAAGTGTGTAGAATGTAAAGATATTCTTAACTTTCTTAATTTTAAAAATTCAGGTACGTAAGATTTCTTGATTGCTTGGTAATTTTCAGTCTGGCAACAATATGCGCGAGCACGTATGTCAAGTAGATTAGCTCAACTGTGTTGCTAATTTCGAGAACCAAAAACAGATTAAAAAGCAGTTAACGATTGAAAAAACTGCTATATTTTAAGGAATAGTATTTTTTTTGTTTCTAAAACAATGTAAGGTTATGTGTATAATTTATGAACAATTTTTTGATTGGTTTATCCCATTTACCAGTCTGACAAACCTGGTGCCTAAGTTCTGCGTCGCTTCAAAACGCAATGATTGAGTAAATTTAGAGATATCGTAACTTTTATCATTTCCCTTTAAATACAATACGAATATCATTTCTTGAATACTGAATATTCAAACTGGCAACAATGTACATGTGCACGAGAACTTCCGTGAGGCAGATTAGATTAACTGTGTTTCCAACTTAGAATACCGAGAAAAAAAGTAAAAAAAAAGCGATCAGTATTTGGAAACCCTCTCCTCCTGTAATTTGCTTGTTAATTTTCAATCTGGCAACAGTGTGTATGAGCGCGGGTACGTGCAGGTTAGGTCAACAGTTTTTCCAACATCGAATACCGAAAAATAATTGAAAAGGCAATGAGCGTTTAAACAATGAAAAAACTGTTACAGTCGAAGAAATAGTATCCTTTTTTATGTCTAAAATGTTGAAAGATTAGGTGTATGGTCTAAAGAACAACTTTTTGATTGACTTAGGCTATTTGCAAACTTGACAAACATTGATAGGCTGCTTTCATGTCGCCGAAGAGAATTATTCAATAAATTTAAAGATACTTATCATAGTTTTTATAATTTATGTGCGAATAAGATTTCATGATTTCTTGGTAATTTTCAGTGTAGCAACAATGCAAATGTTCGCGAATGCATACATGAAGGATGTTAGGTTAGCTGTGTTTTCAACTCGTTTAGGTAAATTTAAAGAAAAAGCAACAATAGATTAAGCAATAAAACAACTGCTGAATTGGAGGAATGTTTATTTATTTCTAAAACTGTATGAGATTGTGTGTATGATTTCATGAATATTTGTTTGATTGGCTTACGCCATTTGCAAATTTGACAAAACACTGATAGCGTAGTTCCACGCCGTCTTAGAGGATCTAATTTAGTCTGACAACAATGCATATGTGCACGAGGACGTACGCGAACTAGATTAGACGAACTGTGTTTACAACCTTGCGTATCGAAAGAACAATTTGGAAAGGAAGTAAGGGTTTAACCCAAAAAAACTTCTGTTATCGAGGAAATATATTTTTTTATTGGTAAAACGTGACGTTATGTATTTGATTTACGAATAATTTTTTAATTGCTTTAGGCCATTATCGATCATGTCATGCGCTGGTGACGTCGTCTATGTTGCTCCAAAGGGAACTTATTCAGTAAATTAGATAACTTAACTTTCATAATTTTATTTAATCTTCGTACTACGAACAAGATTTCTTGGCTACTTGTTAATTTGCAATCTGGCAACAATGTAAAAGTTCACGCATGTATACGTAAAGCACGTTTGCAACTATGTTTAGAACCGATTTATGTAACAAAAGGAAAAGACAAGAGTAGTTTAACCAGTAAAACAACTACAAGGGAATATTTTTTGTATTTATGAAACTAGACAATGAGGTTATGTCTACAATTTGACGAATAATTTTATGATTGGCTTAGGGCAATTTTTATAAGCAATGGTGACGTAGTATCACATCGCTTCTAAAGGCACTAATTCAGTAACTTTTTAAGATATCTCAACTTTTCTAAGTTTTGCTAAGAAAATTTAGCAAAAAGCTAACCGTAACAGGTCAATATCACGTTGCGCTGTTGCCCTCAGATGTTTTTTCTTTTTTTTTTCAATTTAGTTCTATGAGAAAATATGTAATAAAGACCGCTAAGCCAAAAGCACGCAATAAACATGCAAATTCAACCGCAAAATTAATATTAATCAACGTCAAATTTGTCCTGTCAAAATATTATGTCAGCGGGAAAGGTTGACTTGTCCTCTAATTGAATGACCAGATCCAATTTAACAGCTTAGCCGAATGTAAATGCACGTTTTATTACGCCCTGAAATATACCACCGGCAATAATACTTCGTTTTTTATTATTTTATAGAGGGGCCACTAAATGAAATGTTTTGATTTTATAAAAACAACGGTATTTACTTACTTATTCATTGTAGAATTCAAATTGGCGAAAATAATAAAACATTCCAAAGAAACCGATCTACGGGAGACCATTGAATTTTCTCACAAAACACTTTACATCGGAAAAGTAGCAGCTTTAGTAATTGAGATCTATTGAAAATTCCTATTCGTTAATCAAGATAGGTTATTAGAAAAATTACTAGTTTATGGCATTCGTGGAAATATACTGCAGCTTATACAACTGTAACTAGATATAATAACTGACTTATAAAATCTTGAAACATCAGCATGTGGTGTCCCACAAGGTTCTGATTTAGGACCATTACTATTTACAATATATGTATATAATTTATCGCCAAGCTGAATGAACCTACTTGGATTCACGCAGATGATATTGTTGTTAGTAATTACACTTTGGTCAAACAAATATAATTAGTTGTACCTTTCTCTCTAAGTTTAATGTAAACAAATTAGTAGTAAATTTAGATAATACAATGTTCTATGTTTTTTAATCCAACTGCGAAGGACGATTTAAGGATTAGTATATGCAATATCAGGCCCGCCATGTTGACGAATATAAAATATTGGGAATAATCATTTTTAAATACCAAACTAAATAAAGCTTTTTTCTTTTTCCTAAATTAAAATATTTTTGCAACGCTTACACCTTCTAACGTCCCGGTCCCGAGCGTTTAAAATAATGTCCACAGACATAGAGGACCTACCGTTTAAGGCGGTTTTGCAGCATCGGAAAGTGTCATGTACATTTTCTCCAGAGAACACAATACACTAACTATTAATTTAGGATATTTTCTTTCTATACTTCAATACGGTTTGTTGTTTTGGAGAAATCTTAAATTGTGTCTTATATTGCAAAAACGTCTGCAACTGAGGTATACGTGCAGAGTCGCTGACCTTTAACTTACGACAATTAGAAATCTTTACAGAATGCCTCAGACTAAAAGTGGTATATTTTAAATAATCAAGAAGAATTTGTAAAATATAATATTATCTCAGACGCCCCAAAAAAATAATATATGTTTATATATTATTTATTAGGAATCGTAATTATTTCTCCTGCCTATATTAAATACTTGACATACTACAGTGTATTATTTTTGATGTAGTAATGTATTTGTTTATAATTTATTTTGTAAAATAAACAGACATATATGTAATACATGCAAAGTGGCAGCAGTTATTAAAATACGCACCCTGTAGATTAGTTTACCAGTTTAACATCCAAAAACAACAAAACTTAAAGTAGACTAGTTCCTATTTTAGCGTACAAAAAAGGCTGAAAGTGTCTCATGATCATCTAAATACAAATTTCAACTGATAAGGGTATTGATTGAGTTGTTTCTGTCAGTGCAAGATTATTTTTGACTTTTCCTGTAGGACTAAAGAATATTAAAAGACGTGTGCGTTTATTTGCTGCTCGTTTCATGTTTACAAAAAATTGTATATCTTCTCAAAGATCATAGTCAAGAAGGTTTAGATCAGGATATTAAGCAGGCCAAATATGTAGTCCTCCTCCGCCGTTGTGGCAATGAAGATAGATTCAGAAATTCTGGAACTTGATTGAGAAAATGTGGAGGAACACAGTCGTGCAACAGAAAGCAAGCTTGTAGAGTAAGTGATATCAATACCAAAGTCATGATTTTCCATGGGATCCATCATCCCACATGTACAGACCGATTATTAACGTCGGACAAGTGCATTTGATTATTTCTTGGTCACATTATAAATTAAAATAAGCAAACATTATTCCATTTTAGATGGCAAGTAGTTTAGTGTACTTGCTTTCCTTTAATGTAATATTTAGGCTATTTTGATTCCACAATGAGTTAGTTATAATACTATGATAAGATATAGCCAAATAAATGAAATATTTGGAAATCGATTAAACCAAAACAGCGTTACAATTGTTTTGCATTCTTTAGGTCGTTAATAACTCCGCCATAGCCGGTCCCAAACCCGGTTGAGAAAGGAGGAGGGACATCTTCAGACCAGGTTAGCACCCTACTTGAAGATGTAAAATAGAAAAAATATGCTCTCAGAACCGATAAATGGCCTCGGAATAGGACTGATAACCAGATGACGAATACGGCGAGACAAAGGAAAAAGAGGATATGGCGAAAGAACACAACTAGAATGACTACTTGGAACATTTGAAGCTGGAATCAAAAAGATTAAGAAATTTTAATGGAAATAGAGAAAAATAACATAGACATATGCTCACTAACTGAAACGAAGAAATATTAAATATGTATCACCAAGACTGCTAATAGTAACAATGACATTACGAATAAGTTACATACAGGGTTTTTCAACGAAAAGTAGCCACCCTCAGTATCTTTTAAAACAATTTTTTAGTTGAAAATCGCCAAGACATGTCAACAAAGATAGCAAAGGGGACATCTTTTTACCTAAAATCCGGACGTCTGTCATCAACCCCTTAGCCGCCACAGCCACCCCCTTCAAAATTTCAAATGGCACCATACCATGTGTGACACATCGTTGGAAAGGTTATTTCATAAGGAATTCATTCTACTATTTATTTTTTTATTCGCCTGAAATTGAGACATAAAAGAATTAAAAACTATATTTTGTTTATTTCGGTTAAGCTGCTGAATAGAGCAATTACCGGTAAAGTAATTGTTGACAGTGACTTCCGTTAACTTCCATACAATAGTACAGACAACTTTGAAAGAGAGAACGAACATCTGCGAGAACTAGCGGTGTCTATTGTCGACATTCTTCTACTATTCTCTGCCTAAGATCTTCAATATTGGCCGGCTGTGTTGCATATACTTTGGATTTCAAATGCCCCCATAAGAAATAATCCAACGGAGACAGGTCGGGTGATCTAGCCGGCCATTCGATGGGACCACGTCTTCCAATCCATCGTCCAGGAAACCGATTGTTCAAAACTTCTCGAACGGCGTTGCGGCTCTTGCACAGTCGTTATTTTTGAAATAAAAACGCACAATCTCGATTCTTTCAGCAGTGGTGTAAACCATGTTGACACTTTTATAATATTCAAAATCAACTGAATGATGACTGACAGATGAAAAAACAAAAGATGAAACAAAAGCATCTAGGTACTGCTATATTCAGCAGCTTAACCGAAATAAACAAAATATAGTGTTTAATTTTTTTATGTCCCAATTTCAGGCGAATAAAAAAAATAAATAGTAGAATGAATTCCTTATGAAATTACCTTTCCAACTATGTGTCACACATGGTATGGTGCCATTTATAATTTTGGAGGGGGTGGCTGTGGCGGCTAAGGGGTTGATGACAGACGTCCGGATTTTAGGTAAAAAGATGTCCCCTTTGCTGTCTTTGTTGACATGTCTTGGCGATTTTCAACCAAAAATTGTTTTGAAAGATACTGAGGGTGGCTACTTTTCGTTGAAAAACCCTGTATAGTCACAGCGTATGCGCCAGAGGAGGGAAAACCAAAACAAGATAAAGAAGACTTTTACGAAATGCTTAATGACAATTTGGAACACATATCAAATCATGACAAAATAATGATAATGGGCGATATGAATGCCCGCGTTGGGAATGAAGTGATTGGAGGAATTAAACAAAGATTCAATGAAGCACTATTTAATCAAAATGGGGAAATGTTAATACAGACATGCGCTGACAACAATTTAAAGATATGTAACACCTACTTCGACATGAAACCACAATACAAATATACATGGTATAATACAACAGGACATAAATCTACCATAGATTACGTAATATGTAACATAAACATTAGACCAGAACAAGTACTATCAGTCAGAACATTGAATTCCGCGGGTATTGGTAGCGATCACCGTCTGGTATTAGCAAAACTTAGGCTTACCATAATAATTCAGAAAAGCAGAAACACGCAGGGCACGGAGAAAGACGAAAAGCTGAAAATTGAACTCATGAAACCATTAGGGAACTGTATAGAACGAGACTGGCTAGAAAAATAGACGAAAGCTGTATATTAGAAGAGGACGACAGGTAGCGTGGAAGAAAATAGAAACAAATACCTTAGAAAGTGCCAAAGAAGCATTAGGGACTAAAATGGCAATTACAAAACCGAAACCAACACTCCTTGGTTCACTAAAGAAGTAAAACAATTGGCTAAAGAAAAAAGACAGGCATTTATGACGTATAATAAAAATAGAACACCAGAAACGTATGCAATATATAGTAGGACTATTAGAAATAGAATAAACGGGAAAATAAGAACAATAAAAGAAAGTTATAAAGAAATAATAAGGTTGACATGAAAGAGTTGATGGAAATCAATAGTATTGACTCAGAAGAACGGTTAAAATGCTTTAAGAAATAATAAGGTTGACATGAAAGAGTTGATGGAAATCAATAGTATTGACTCAGAAGAACGGTTAAAATGCTTTAAGAAATAATAAGGTTGACATGAAAGAGTTGGTGGAAATTAATAGTATTGACTCAGAGGAATGGTTAAAATTTTTTAAGAAATAATAAGGTTGACATGAAAGAGTTCGTGGAAATCAATAGTATTGACTCAGAAGAATGGTTAAAATTCTTTAAGAATTAATAAGGTTGACATGAAAGAGTTCGTGGAAATCAATAGTATTGACTCAGAAGAATGGTTAAAATTCTTTAAGAAATAATAAGGTTGACATGAAAGAGTTGATGGAAATCAATAGTATCGACTCATAAGAATATTTAAAATTCTTTAAGAAATTATATTCAGCTGTAATAGACATGCCAGATCGAGATCAGCAGTTAACGGATTGAAGCAGAACAAATCAGAGGGACAATTGAAAAGCTAAAAAATAGGAAAAGCCCTGGATAATACATGATACACAATGAGCTACTGAAATATGGAGGAGAAATGCTAATAGGAGAAATAACAAAGCTAGTTCAAAAAGTTTTTAACAAAAAGAAAATTCCCGACGCATGGAGGATAGCATAGTAATCCCAATCTTTAAGAAAGGTGAAAGAAAAGTACCAGATAATTACCGTGGTATAACCTTATTAGACACCACTCTTAAATTAACAACAAATATAATAAGTGACAAAATTAACAAAGTGGTTACGTTGGCCGATGAACAATAGGGCTTTAGGAAAGGCAGATCGCGCGTTGATGCTATCTTCGTGCTACAGCAAATAGTGGAGAAAGGATTAGAATTTAACAAACCGGTATTCATGTGCATGGTGGACTTAGAAAAGGCCTTTGATAAAATTGTACTACAAGATGTCATAAAGAGGAGTATCAGAAGAAATCACCGAATTGGTTAGAGGTTTATACTGATAACATGTATTGATAAAAGTAAAGGGACAATATTTAGGCCCCATAGGGGCCAAAACGGGAATAAGACTCCCGAAGTCCGCTATTATTTAATATCACGAAGGACGAGATAATTCAAGAGATAAAAACCGGAGCAAGCTACAAAATGCGAGAGGAGGAGATCAAGGCAATATGTTATGCTGACGATGCAATATTGCGGAAGACGAAGATCAACTGCAGAAATTACTAATGAAAATGTTTCAAACCTGCAAAATCTATAATATGAACATATCTACCACGAAGACAAAATGCATGACTATTAGTAAGGAGCCTGTGAGATGTAAACTGCAAGTTGGCGCAGACATAATCGAGCAAGTGTCTACGTTTAATTACCTTGGTGTAACTGTACCAAGCCACGGAATTATGAAAGAGCAAGTAAGTCGTGTGTATTGTTGGGGGTCTGTTTCACGCACTAAAGTCCAACAGTAGTCGCTCATTATGCCATCGTCCCAAAATCCTTGGTAGCGTTTCTAGATTCTCATTAAATCTTGGTGTAGCCGTTCTCATTGCTTGTCGCTCGACTCGCCCAAATTCGCCGGAAAGAAATTCAGATGGGAATGCAGGATATGAATCTTTAAAGACATTCGAGCCCCAAACTTACGAAAGCCGAGAAAGTTATGAACAACACTTTTAAAGATGCCCATGCTGCTGCTTCGTCGGAGAGAAAAATCATTGGGCAAGTTATGTCTTTTACATATTTAGGGGTGCAAATAACTAGTAACGGAATATTAACGAGAGAAGTAGTAAATCAAAAAATAAAGCGGCGAAGATCCCAGCATGTCTGAATGATACTATATGGTACAACAATTTCCCGCAAAAGAAATAAAAAGTAAAAATTTACAAAGCTGTCGTAAGACCAATCTTGACTTACCCCTTAGAAACAAGACCTGATACCGTAAAGACAAGCCAGATGTTGAAGACAACGGAAATGCAAACTCTACGGAAAATAACATGAATATCTAGACGAGATCACATTAGAAAGGAAGAAATACGGAGGCAAGGCAATATTCAGTACATCGGAAGTTGGGTATTACGAAGACGTAATGAATGGAATGACCATATAAGTAGAATGGCCGATGATAAGATCGCGAAAATAGTAAGAGATTGCAGACCAACACGTAAAAGATCGCCGGGAAGACCAAGAAAACGATGGAAAGAATCGTTGGAATCTTTTTTTTAAATAACGTTTATTTGCAATCTGTTAGTTATAACATTAAACAAATCAGTCTTAAGTAAGAAAGTAAATTACAGTGGAATGTGAGGAGCAAACGCCCAGTGGCATCCCTTCTAATAAATTTTCTTACATATGTATATAGAACAAACAGGTAGAACTCAAAAGCGGTAAGGAAGATCCAAAGGCTTGAAGCGCTTAAGAGTAGGCATTTGGTAACTGTTATCAAGCAGAGACAGCGCGAGGGGATTGGGGTGCAGTTCCTATCACTGAAAATACTTAACACTACACTGCACTACTTCTTCTTTAACTGATCTGATATTAAGGTCTTCTCGGATTTATTTGTTTCGGATATGTAGTAGGGGGTATCACAGATGGTACGAAGAGTCTTTGATTCAAACCGTTCCAATATCTCAATGTTAAAGTTTGACGCAGTACCCCAGAGCTGGATTCCAAACCTCAAGATAGGTTTTAGAATGGATTTATAGACCAGGAGTTTATTGGAGAGTGACAGCTTGGATTTACGACCTAGTAACCAGTAATAAGACATGAATTTTAGGTTTAGCTGTTTGCTCTTCGTCCAGATGTGGGTTCGCCAAGTTAAGGTTTTGTCGAGGTGCAGTCTTAAATACTTCACACAATCTGTTTGCGGTAAGGCTTGATTATTTATTGTAACCTCAGGGATGAGGCCTCTACGTTTGGTGAAGGTTAATTTGAATCGCCATTTTGTAAACCACCAGGCAATGTTAAGGGTCTGCTGTAGAGATTGGGCGGCCAGATTGGGATCATGGTGTGTGGCGAGGATTGCCGTATCGTCGGCATATGTTGCAATGGTTGTGTTGGGGCTATTGGGTGTGTACGAGGAATATAAAACTGTCCCCAGCACGCTACCTTGAGGCACACTGCATAATTGGATAGAGGTCCGAAAGAGCATCTCCAAACTTAACTTGGAAGTATCGTTCTTCCAGGTAGGATCTGATAATGCTGTAAAAAGGGTGCGGGAGGATCCGTTTTAATTTGAATAAGAGAACTTTATGCCAGACCTTGTCGAAGGCCGGGCTGACATCAAGGGAGACTGCAATGCAGTATCTCATATCTTCAAAGGCAGCATTGATGGTGTCCACTACTCTGCGGATCTGCTCTATTGTGGAATGAGCACTCCGAAAACTAAACTGGTGCTCGGGTATGAGTTCTTCGTCTTCAATGATGGAGGAGAGTCGCTTAAGGAACAAACGTTCAAAAAGTTTAGAGAGCAGTGGAAGCAAGCTCATGGATCTGTAGGAGGTAGGGTCATTTCTCGGTTTCCCAGGCTTCAGGATTAAGATCACTTGGGCGACTTTCCATTGGGCTGGAAAAATTCCTGTCCGAAGAATACTATTGAAGATCAGCATAATTAATCTGATCGCTTTAGGAGGTAATCCTTTAAGTATTCGCCCAGTAATTAAGTCGTATCCTGGAGTTTTCCTACAATTTATTCGTGTAGTGATCATTGATTGAACTTCTGCAGTAGAGAAGGGTTTAATGGGAAGTGTAAGTTGAAAAGGGGCTAACTAGAAGGTGTCGATATCATTATCATCATCATTCGATGGTAGCGGCTGGAATACTTCCTGAAGATGGGCAGCAAATGCTTCGACCTTACTCATGTCAGTGCGCGCCCATGATCCATCTTTGTTACGAATTGGAGGGACATGTTGTTTGGGCCTATTCAGCCGACTAGTGGCTTTCCAGAGTCAGTATTCTGTATTCTCTGTAGCAGACAATCCTTGACGGTATTCGTCTATATATTTGTTTTTAGAGGCATTGATCAGTTCTTTGAGTTCCCGGGCTGCAGTGTTAAATCTTCGTTTGTCATCAGGGAATCGTTGGAATGAACAAGCTCTACGCCTACCAATTAAGAAGAAGAAGATCTGTCAGTAGTTATGACATCGCAATGCTGCCAACATGCGAAATCTCGAAAAGTAAAGTCAATCGCGAAAACCTGCCAAGGGATTCGAATTCAGCGTACCGAAAACCGTTAAGAAACATGCTTGTCTGATTGAGTTCAGAAGTTTACCAGAATTTGTAAACCTGTGTAATCGTCCAGCACCAGCAGTCTATATATTTCTAGTATGAATATGTACTTGATATTTTATGTTGCTGTTTTTTACTTATTAATAAATTTGTTGGTATCTAATTGGATCATATGAACTACTACTCCTACTACTATTAATACTACTCGATTTTAAAATCTAAGTTCAGTTATTCAAACTCATGCGAAGAACTAACGTAGATCGTAAAAATTCTAGCTTCGGGTTATTCCTAATAAGAACTGCGAAAAACAACAAGTCATTACAAATTTTAACATACAGTATTATGTGTGGGCGTTCTATGATATATTAATTCTACTTTTTCTAAAAAAGAGTTCAACATGAAAACTATCCAGTAAATGCTTCCCCAGAAGAAATTCTATAATTTATCGGTTGACAAAGCTTGTATTTATTAAAACTACTTCTCTAATTGGCTGCAGGGGGTGAAGGTGTCTTCATTAGAACCAAAAATTAAAATCTCTATTAGTTCGACAAAACAAACAGAATGAAATCAAACGAACAGCAGGAAAGCGTTACGATACGAAATATACGTCGAGAGTCTCATGTCAAAGTTAATAAAGGTTAATTAATTTTTGTAAGTGGGCGTATTTCAAGGCAAAACGAAATTGTTAATTCCCTATCAGTTTGAATTATGGGCGACCTCTGCCGAGTCCCAAATTAAAACCAGCGGGCGGTACCCAAAACATCGAGCTTTAACCGGAAGCCCCCAAAACGCGAATCAAAGATCCTGAAAGCGTCACAACGCGGAAGATATCCCGACGCCTGTCGAAGCGTACAGAAGTGCCCCTCTATTTGCTGAAGGTAATTACAACTAAAGACTCAATAAATTACATAATTTACTTGGCCCATAAAAAGAGGCTCAAACAAACGATCATTAAATTAAAAAATAACAACGTGAAATCATCCCACGTGAGTTTTTCTTGAGTGGCTAAGCGGAAAGAACTGAGATATACTAATGAACAAGAACAGAACAAGAAGCCAAACCAAAGGCCCGAAAAATTGCTCGAAAAATTTAATAAGATAATTACACCATTGATAGATTGCGGGGGGAGTAGGCGGCGGATCATTGATATATAAAGAAAGGGATAGGTTATTCTAAAGTAGAATGTTGCCAGTTTGAAGTATAATGTCATTATACTTGAACGAAATCATGGGTGAGAACGACGATACCAACAGTGAATTAAGTGACCATGGCAGATTTCTGACTAAAGGTAAGACTGTTGAGTTTTGTCCATTTTTGCCAGTGAGAACAAAAAAAATGTTAAAAGAGATATAACAAAGTTTACGCAAGGTTCTACTTAAACAGTCGCCTTATTTTCATGAAAATTGCCAGGGATCGCCGAACTGTTGTTGTAGGACCAGCAGATCCTTAAAAATCCCTTAATCCTTGTAGTAACACCCCTAAAATAATTTTAGAACATGAGCAACTGTCTTAGGAACCTTAGAGATTCACAAATGGTGGTGAGCTAAATTTTAGGGTAATATGTTTGACATTTGTCTTCTCCGCAAGAACAATGTTTTAATTTTTCTTTCTTGTCTTTGATTATACAATTTATACAGGTGGATTATAAATGCAGGGCGACTTGATTTGGTGGTTCCCTTTTACAAGTAAAAATGATTCGGTTCTAGATAGCCGCGCGAAACAAAATTAACGACTGTCTTTTTTAAGAGACACCTTGTATTTTTTTAACGGTGAATGTGTTTAAGAAAGCTATAGCATAAAATCAAAGCGTTAAAAGGCTTGTTATTAAACATAACATTTATAACAAACAAATGTGTCCATAAAATTTATTCGAAATTTTACAACGAATCATTGTGGGTGACAAATTAAAAGAAAAGCAAAATTTGGTAGGATTTTTCCTGCAGTAAAATTGCTATACAATTAAGAAATATTATAATAATTAAAATAAAAAAGTATTTAAAATATCCAATATTTTTCTTGTATTCCTTGAATGTATTTTCCTATAATATTCCTTTGTATATCTTAAAGCATTTCAGTATAATTTTATTAAACTCCTTTAAATATTTTTAAATGATTTTGTATACTAAATTTTTCAAAAATCGAAAAAGGCCTGGATGGCCACTTAAAAGAATCTTGTTTGGCATTGGTACCAAAATATGCTTTAAGAAATTATCAGCCGGAGCTCCATTTTGCTAGTACCTACGGCTCTTTTAATATTTGGTGACGACATCCGCCTTTCCAAAATTTCAAATTGCCCTCGGGCAAATGCAAATATACCATATGTAACAATTTTATCCACATTTGTCTATAACATTTTAAGGATAACATACTGTGGAATCATATAATCCTAAAATACAGGGTGTAGCATTAAAAAAGTCTTTAAAAGTACCAGCCACCTAGATTGATAATCATTTTGTATATCAACGCCCTTTGGTTTCATCTAAAATTAGTTTTCTTTCTATTTTCTTTAAATATATTATCTCACTTTCGAATTGTACTATAGAAAATCGTCTCGTTATTTTTGAAAGATATTATTATTTGAAGACAGTATCTAGAATAACCAAAAAAAATATATTAACGATGATTATAGCAATCAAAATTCGTGTCTGAGCTAGATTTCTAGAGCCCGTTCCAATTGATAAGGCAGCGTTTTGTCAGAAAATAGTACATAGTCCCACTTATCAGCTCACTGAATCGGTTTAAGATGGCATTGTCGTTCAGCTGGAAATTTTGTTAGTAACATGTTAGCTGTTAGGGTAGAAAAAAAATACAGATACAACGCCCACTTTTTGCCTTCGCCTTATCAATTGGAACGGACTCTACAAGTTAAGCCATCAGAAGTAAAGATCTATGGGCAGTTACTATAAATGTAGTCATTTAAAGTCATTGTTAACAGGGTGTTGTATGAGAAACTTCATGGAATCATTTCAAAGAAAGCAGTTCATTTAAACAAGAGATCAGTTCAAATACAACATTAAGCTTTAAAACAAATCATGCTCTGAATAGAGAGACTTGATACTTTTTTGTTAGTTTATTTTATTTTTGATAATATCAACAAACTGTCAATTAACAGCGGCATGCATTTGCCAATTATTTTGAATTTCTTCAGCGTGAATTGCTCTTTTTTTTTCGAAAATAAGTTATTACTTATTGCACGACGGTGCTCCTCCAAATTTTCACAGCCAAATTTCAGAATTTTGGAAATGTCATACACGTTATTGACGAAGAGCGGATGAGCACCAGATGCTTGGCCTGCGAGATCTCCTGATCTAAACTTTCTTGATTATAAAAGCACATTTTGGTATACACTGTATACAATTTCTTAAGAAAAAATAAGAACTATTCTTGTGGTAATAGAAAATACAACTCAATCACTGCTTTAGAGAGTTTGTATTCACATTGAAGCACACAGTTTGCGACTCTTTTGTAAAAAATAGACCTTGTTTATGCTATTAGATTTTGCTGTTTTTGGAAGTTAAATTTGTAAACGCGTCGTTAGCGTTATTTTTAGAACTGCCGTGTTTTGGCAATTCTTAGTATTATACGCGTGTTCATATCAACTTTTTTAAATTTAATTGACTTAATATACAGGGTGTATCAGAAATAGATACAAATATTTAAACCAGTAATACATTGGCTCAAGTAGAATTCAATGGTACTATTCATTTTTCAAAAATCATTAAGTTTATTTTTTGAATTAAAAAATAAAATAAAATTTTGTTTGACAACTGCTGATGATACATAGAAAATGCATTTAAGCTGTAGAAGGTTGTTATCTAGTTGTAAAGTAAATCCAAAGTGGCAAACACGTAAAAACTTGTCTGGCTTGTGATAACAACAGACTGAATAGAAATTACTGACCTACCTAATAGTATTGATTTATGGCAGGTGATAAGAAATTTTTTGCACTTCTTTCTTACTTTCCTTTTGCATAACATATCTTTGAACTCAAATTTTTGTTATTATCCTGCGGTACTCAAACAGTTTCTCATATCTTAAGGGTCCCATTGCCAAAGAAATGTTTTTTCTAGTTTGTATATATTGTAATCTACCATCGGATTTAGTATTTGTACTTATTTCTGATATACCCTGTATATATGTTTCTGAACTGAAACAAATTGTTTCTCATACCCCATCTATTTATTTTAGTTTCTTTACATAAAAAAACGTGCGGTATCGACCTAAACTCACACGAATAATGCATTTTAAATAATTATTTAAATTCTAGTTACAACCGAAAATAACTTAAAACTTTTTTCTTCGGCATCCACGCTTTAGCTTATATTTGCTTGGTCAAACTGCATGAAAACCTTACTTCCTCAAAGTTTTTCTGTATACTTTCAACTTTGGCACGAGAAGAAATTTCCTGAAACTCCTCGTGTGGTTTCTAAATCAAAATAAGATCTTAGTCCAAAGGAAAACTAATAATCCGAATTGAAAATCACATATGTCGACCCTAGAGAATCGACAGGATCCCATTAAAAATCACTCTTGAGTAACGTTATAAGTACCTACTTTTCCAATTTCCTTCCTACACGTTTGATTTCGAAACCCGTTGATCCGTAATAATAACCTGGGGAGCTATTAGCGTATCTATTGTTTACCTTTAAAGAAATTAACTTGTAATCATCCCATTAAGCGGAAGCAGTAATGGTTTCATGTTCGTAGGTGCCTTTCTGCTGACTCCTTCCTACGATCTGAGTCTAGACAAGGCCGCCAGCATATGCGACAAGCTCAACTTCCGCGGAAGTTTCAGCCTTACAAAAACTGCAACCGGAATACTTTTCAAGTTCTCCGAACCCGAGGACTATCAGCAAGTTTTCAGGAAGGGCTTCCATAAGGTTTGCAAAACGATATTCAAGTTTTAGATTAAAATATTGCATTTCTCTAGCTTCCATACTTGAGTTCCTTTTAATATTTCTAACCAAAACAAAAATGTATTTACTGTTCGAAACAGGGTGTCTCAAAATGTGATTAAGGGGCCTAAAACGAATCGAAAATTAAGAGGGGAATATTTTCTGATTGTCCTTCGTCGTTGAGTTATTGATAAAAAATAAATAACAAGTTTTATCGCACGGTAGCAAAGTTGAAAGTATTAGGTGCGGGTAATGACAATGCCACTGATGCGGCTTGGGCATATGCGGAAAGGTTTCCAAATCGTCGGCACCCTGATGCAAAAACAGATAATTTATATCTTCAAATAAATCAGGCAGGACGTCAATGTACACTAAGCGTCGATCAAGAACACCAAGTTTTTGAAAGTGTTAAGGCGGAACCAAGTATAAAACCTTCCAATTATATCGTCCGGGACACATTTATACTCAGATTATTAAGGAGAAATGGTTTGCATCCATTTAGGGTTAGAGAAGGTCAAGTTTTACATAAAGGGGATATGGAGCTTCGAGCCAATTTCCTAAGAGGTAGATAGTAGGGGCGTCCATAACATAGCCTCCTAGATCAGCTGACTTGAATCTGCTCCATTAATTTTACTGGGGCCATTTGAAAGAAAACGTTTGCGGCGAACCTGTTGTGAATCGTGAATATCTCGATGATGAAGGAGAATCAGAAACACTTCCACTGCTAATTTTCGATTTCGTTTAGCCCCTGAATCAAATCCATAGCACGGGCTTCAATTTTGAGACACCTTCTATTTATTTTAAAACGCATCTGTCGGAACTAAATAAATATACTGTAATCTGTCTGATTACTACTAATACTAACCTTAAATTTGGGCTTAGGGATCGCAGAAATATCTTCACAAATTTTGAGGAAGGTAGTTGAATCTAGAGTACCTTGGATGAGATTGATATATTTGTCATAATAAGGTGTGGAGACAACTTCGGACAAATTCGTCCTATTTATAACCTAGGCTGTATCTCTAATACTAAAAAAAGAGTTGCTTTTAAAGATACAAGGGGCGCAAGGTGTCTCCACTCTTCATCACCACATATCTGTAAATACCATTCAGGGCACCCTATTGGTTGGACCAGTTTTCCAGGCCAATGGTAACGGGCTGCTAGATTAAGCTATCACACAAATTATAAACGCGCATTTACAATTGTAATTTGCGTTGCAAATAGACGCTACATAATGAAAAGCTCCAAAGCACAATGTGTTAGTAACAGTTTAACAAACTTACAATTGCATGATGGGGTAAATTAGATACGTCTAACTGAACTAGAATTGGCTCTAAATTTCATTAAAGGTTAACGGCAATTAAATTACAACTTTTGTAAGATACGTTTACACCTACACTTGGGCGTAGAGTCGATTTCCGAGTTATAAAAGTTTCAAGACCAATAAAGTAACGTTTTTTTTGTTGGGTGCATCGTAGAAGTTGCGAAAGAAAAACGTACATTATCTTTTTCGTGATATAAATAGCATCGTAAAAGAAAATATGCAAAATTGTTTCATTGGAGTTTACTTTTGTACTAACGCGATTATAGGGTGCGAACGATATGCTAAGGTCTGAAAGTGTCTGTTCTTCCTTCCTTCAGTTCACCCTGATTCCTTAATAACAACAGGTTTTCATAGCCTTGCCAGTACCAAGGGTTTAAAGGAACAACTAAAGTGATACTTAGAAATATTTATTGGATAAAGTTCTTCTCGTACTTTCATTCAACAAGCAAAACTTTATTTCGCTAAGTGTTGAATATAACTAATTGATATTAATAAAATATACTTTTGATTTATCCTGTAGTAGGATTAGACATTGCACAAACTTGTGACTGTGCAATTCTTACATCTAAAGGGAAGACTTAATTCGATATTTTTTTGATTAAAAAGATATGTTTAAATCATTAAGTCAAAAATATCTCTGCTATGCTATATTTTACTATCACCATGTCCCACCAAATTATTTACACTACCAGGGAATCGGATGTGAATACCTCTAGTAGTATATCTTCTAAGTCTAAAGAACTTAGAATTCAGTTTTATATAATTATGACTTTTATATAAGGAACGGGCAGACCTTTTGGAGCTGTGCTTATACTTCACATTTTTTTCAAAGCAGGAAAAAATGTAACCAATTCTGCAAGCATATCAGACAAACAGATTATACTGAAATTCTTATCAAAATAGGGTATTCAGTATTATATAATTATGACTTTTGTATGAGGAACGGGTAGACCTTTTGGAGCTATGCATACACTTTATATTTTTTTCAAAGCAGGAAAAAATGCAACCAATTCTGCAAACATATCAGATAAACAGATTATACTAAAATTCTTATCAAAATAGGGAATTAGAGGTACTTCCGGTACTCCAGTTTATTAACAATATATGGATTGTTGTAGTTCTGTATCTCAAAATGTATTTATGTATAACATTTCTGAAAATAACACACTGTCTACACAACTTGGATAGCCAACCCTAACCCCATTCACTTCAATAATTGTATAATATCTGTATGGTTGCATAATATTGATTGTCCCATTTCGTCTTCTTCTTCGTCAGTTTCCATTCTAGTTCTCTGTATGATATCTCTCCATCGTTCTCTATTCTGGCGTGTCTGGTGGTAGTATACTGTATGTACTGTCGGTTAGTTCTTTGACCTGGTCCGTCCATCGCTTTGGCGATTTTCCGCTTGTTCAAGTGTCCTCGACCTGTCCTTCCATAACCAATCTCTCTAATGACTAGTCATCCTTGCATTTTAAGTGTCCAAAATATGTGAGGATTTTTCCTTGTACCATTTGCAATAGTCTCGTTGACTCATTTATTTCCTCCAGTATGAATAAGTTTGTTCTTCTAGCTATTCACGGGATACGAAAGACTCTTCTCCAAATCCATAATTCAAAGGAATCAATTTAGAAAATGAAAATGTCAAAGATTTGGATGTTTGTGAAATAGACGCAAATATTTCAAATTTTGCCAAAGGGAGCCCAAACACAAGTTTAAGAGATTGTAGGAAATGTACGAAGTGACGACCTTCCGAATGTTTGGCTAAGGAGCTCATTGGGAATGAGGGTCGTATTTGTATAGTTCAATTATTTGTTCCAAGAATGCTACCCCTAATATTGTTCCTCAAATACAGAGCGCTGAAAAGCAGCTGCTATCAAAAATCGTTTCGTCTAGTATTTTGGGGATAATCTAATCTGCTATGGAGAGGTGAGTTTTGCCATAAAATAAGAAGGAGATCTGGATAAAGAGATATCCAGAGCCAACAAATCAAAAATTTTTGTAAAAGTTATTATAAAAATAAAAAAATATTAGTTTGATCTGTAAGATTATATTTGTATACTCTTCTCGGCAGAAACTTTAAGTATAATTTGACCCATAGAAACTACTATATGAACTACTTAATGTTTTGAGAAAAATTCATAGTTCTAGGCAGTTTTCATATTCAATTATTTTGGCAACGGTTTAATAAGTGGCCTTTTGTTTGGAAAAAGGCCAAGAAAGTTAAAGGTATTAAGAATAATAAAATAAACATGAATGATGCCTAATCGCCATTTAAATTTTCATGTTTGTGGTTCAACTCCTCCCAGATCCCAGATATTGACACACCATTTTAGAAGCCTGTGACTCCTTAATGAAACGTTTCCGACCTACGTTCGTATAAACTTCTTTATTACTTTAATACCGTATTGCCCTTAGGTTTAGTGAAGGTTAAAACGAAACACCCTGTAAAATTATTAAATGGAGCCAAGCTTCTATAAACCGACCGCCAAATTCCTCCTGCAAAAAGCTTCACACTTATGGATATCAAAACTTAGAGATTTACTTTTATGAAGACACTCTTGTACATTTAGATTTATGAACATCTACAGGTCGTTCATAGCAGCGAAGTTTAGTACCGAAACATCAGAATACGGAGAAGTTGATACAATAGGTGTTTCATAAGGAAAGCACAATAATTCTAATATTTAAGGCGATTGCTTCATAAGCTATTTCTGCTTATAGACCATTTTGTGTAGTAATAATTATAAAAGATACCTCCACAGCTTTTAGAAACCCGGAACCTTAAAAAGCAATTGAGTTTTCTTTCCAGGGCTCTTCAAAGCAAAGTTTAGTGTCCCTTCAACGACCATTAACAAGCCTGCTTCTATTTTACCAGAAACTAACAACATCGGTGAGGTTCAAGTTTAACTAAACCATTTCGTATAAAGTAACAACCAATTACTCGATCCATTTACAAGTTTCATCTCAAAATAGCCATTCTCGCGCTTGCAATGCCTGTAAAATCTTAAAATAGCTGAATCATCAGACATATTGTACCATACATAGATCTAATTCACTAATATTAGTCCTTTTAAGTATCTTATGGTGATGGTGCAACAACAACAGGAAAAAGATTCTGATACAAACATCCTCTGATTAACAAAACCAATAGAAAAAGACCTCTGATAAAAAGAACTCAATTGAAAACAATAATATAAGAGTAATTGAAAAACTATCGAGGAACATCATTTAAGGAAAAACTTGATTGGGACTTTTCCTTATTCCAAATGGTTATGGAGAACATAATGGGTGCTGTTAAATTTGTTAAAAATAACTAACATACTGCCTTTATAAGATTTAAGAAAAATTGTTGCAGTTGGTGCTATTCGAATCCAATACTGTCTGGTTTTGGATGAATATGCGGGGATGAACGTATTTTATGCCTGTGAGCGTCCATATACCCTGAAATATAGACAAATAGTCAAAATTTAGACTCGTTTAATTTTCACAGGTATTTCAGTTTGATTTGTCCTGTTTTGGGTTCGAAAATTTGTATGTCAAAATTGATATGGATCTGATAGCGACGTATTGATTATTGGAACAGAATTTAGACACTTTTAGAAATTCTTAGGCCTCCAAAATGAACAACACCAACAAACTAAAACCGTATGTGTAGGTCATTTGGGTTTCTGCCCCTACACAATATTTGATCAAAATACCTTGACTGGTTTTAGAGAAATAGTGGTTTGAAAATAACTTTCACAGTTATTTTGTTCAACTTGCCTGAGTTACAATTCCAATGATGAAGAACTATAAGATAGTAATAATTAATGTTTGTATACATACGACTTTTATAGAAACAGGAGTTACATTGGCATTGTCAACATATATTCTATCACTTTTAATAAAATGGCTTACATAGCGGAGCGTTGCGGACGCCGGTCAGTATCCGTAGTATCGCGAACATCTTTGACAATCGTAAACAATGTAGTGGAACTTCTTTTCTCTGTTCGACGGGTTAAGTTAACCTCTTGGCCTATACACAGAAGGAGAAAAAGTCTTTTAGAAAAGTACGATGTGGGTTTTTTATTCAGGGGACTTCTTCTATGGGTTGTTAATACAGCAGTGAAGAAAGCTACCATAGTTTTCACACTAATTGGTATATTTTCACAGCTTTCTTCTAATACTCATCCATTCCACCAAACCAAATCATAAATTAACTGAATTATTTATCATAACTTAGGTAACAGGAGGACGTTTATACAGAAAAGTGGCCATTCCTTGCAGGCCCCAACGAACATTTTCCCTTTTAGTCCAAGAAGTGCCCAGCGACTTGCCAGAAGACGACATTCGCGGAAGCCTATACAGATACACCTCGGTGGTGAGTAGATCTGTTGCTATTCTGTCTTTTATTCCCATGAGTGTCCTAAACCTAATGAAGAACCCTACTTCCACAGGTAGAGGTAACGCGAGTGCCCAACAAGTTGGAGCAACCTGGAATGCCCAACCCCATAAGAGTTACCATGGCATCCCTGGACGAATTCAACAACCTCCTTCAGCAGGGTCTCGACTTCTACGGCGCCACGTACTTCCCAACAGAAGCCCTCAAGAAAGAAGATATTCGAGGCAGCCAGAAGCATTTGTTGCCAGTGTTCGACGCGGCAGGGTTCAGTCGTTTACCTCCACCTGCCAGTCGTACCCTCAAGCCCAGAGCCAATTAATTGAACGATACGGTAGCCCACAACTGACACGTTATGGAAAACTGTAGGGGACTCGGTTTGCATGCAAATATTTTGATTCAGTGTTTAGCTGACGGTTATTAAACAAACACGAGTTGGTTTAGGGAACCAATGGAAGTGTTTATGGGGCGTGGGTTCAAATTACAGAGTTTTGGAATGGTAAGCCTAACTTCACTGCATAGCATAGTTGCATCCAAAACCGAGATCACTACTAGCGATAACCGACCTGCTCTCATAGAGTGGAAACGAGCACCAAATATAAAGACTAACTACATACTTAATTAATTTATAATAATTTATTTATTAACGTCTTGCAGACGAACACAGGTTTCTTGTTGCTAGTTAAAAATGTTAATTGTTGTTTAATGTTAATAATGTAGAATTAAATCTTGTAACCCTAGGCAGTAACGCTGTACACGAGAGTTGAGATAAAATAAAGCAAAAATATTAACGCGATGCATTATGGAGTTGTGTTATCAGCTTTCTCAGTGTCCGAAAATAATGAGTATACTCGTATTTTCTCCGAGAGTCTGGAAGTTTCATGCAATCCGACACTTTTATTTAATTATTTTAAATGAATAGCTCGGCTAGCTGCAAAATACTGAAAATGGTATATTGTATGAGTTTTGTTTTGTTTTTGAAAAATTTATATTTCTTGAAATATCATACTATTTTTATAATTTTCTGGACCACAGGGTCTGTAAACATCCATGATTCATAGACTGAAAAAGCTACCACGTAGCGAACACATCCTACAAACAAGTTTAGAAATTTAAATAGCCGGTATAGTAATATTCCGTATAGTGATACATACAGGGTTTCCCAGGGAACTGAACCATTGCCAAACTATATGGGAAAATTATTTTATGTACGTAAGGTACTTTGGCTTAGAATGTAAATCATATTATAGTTATTAAGAATTATTAGTGTTGTAAAGTAACCAGATAATCGAGAAGATATTCCTCTTTAATCTATCAATTTAATACTAAAGTTTTTTCGTATTTTTTGTGCCACAGTAGATAAAACAACCCTTTTATAAGGAACAGTTGAAAATTCCGATCCTAATTAGTGCAAACATTTTAGAAACACTTTAATTTGTATAATTTTCACACCGTGAATAAAACTATAGTCGGTAGAACTAGTATGAAATTTACATTTATATCCCAAAAATTAATATATTATACTATTATACTAGCCCTATCAGTATTGCATTAGCCAAAGTATCTAAGAGACACAAAACCTAAATTACTGCAATTTCCCTAACTATGCATCAGTTCCCTGTATACATGACACCAACAATGTTACAAGAAATCTGTCAGTTTCTTCCAGAACTCTTAGTAAAGTAAGTTGATTGTTTTGTTGGTTATACTTTTAATAAGCCACTAACGCAATTTATCCGATGAGTTATTTTTGGAATTTAATAAGTAAAAACAATATTTTCAATAATTCCAACTGGGCTTAATGCATTTTTCCTGCTTCATAAACAAGGTATTTAAAAAAAAGGTCGGTTAATTCATCCACGAACCCGCAAACCAACCGTTTCAGAGATATTTTGAGCAATTTTGTTTTCTATCAGTAAATTGAATTACTGCGAGAAAAACGAACAATGAAAGCACTAACAGGTAACTAAATATAACAGTAGCCGAAATACAAACGTCTATTTAAAATCAGGGGATTTAGATGGCCTGCAATTAGACCGTGTATTTTATCCATTTGTCGTTATAAGTATTAAGTTTTCTCCGATATTTACTGAAAAATGTGAAGGAACTCCATCGTGCACATAACATAGGTAAACCAGATTATTCAGGGGCATGTCGTTCAGTAGTGGGGATAAAGTGTTATTCAAGAAGTAAAGATACAGTTCGCCAGTCAAACGATTTAGTAAAAATACTGGCCCTATCAGACGGCCTTCCAAAATATTCACCTAAATAAACGAAAATTTATGCTGATGTGTTGACTCGACGACAGCGTGAGGATTTTCGTCTGAATAAACATTGTTATTATGCAAATTAATGCTATCGTTTTTCGTAGAAGTAGCTTCATTGGTAAATAAAATATTGACAGCAAACTTTGTATTTTCTGCAACTTTTCTTAGTATGAATCTAGCAGAGCCCTTTCTTAAAGCATAATCACAAGCCGAAAGGGTTGTACGCGCTGGATGTGGTACGGGATATAGATGCATGCAGTAAACAGATAATAATAACTTAAATATTGTTTTCCATGACAAACGACCTGTATATTGAGATGAGATAATACGTTATTTTTAAAAGCAATACTAAATTACAAAATCATTAATAATATTGTTTTTAGATATTAATTAATATGAATTTCAACTATGTTTGGTAAAACATGGTTAATATATTTTGGCAGATTTGTGTATTTATTCAGTATTAGAGAATTGTTCGGACTGTATAACCATCACTATTATAATATTTATTAAGAAATATTAGTTTGTTTGAGAAAGATTTATCTATATATGGTCTGACTCGCCATATTTAAAAATCATACTATTGTTAATAGAACTGATGCAAAAATTCAATAAGTAAGGTTATATAATTAAACCATCGATTTTAAGAATATTTGTTAAAATCTTGAGCTACATCTAAAGGTAAGAAGATATTTACTTATTGTCAACTAATCTATACTAGTGGTATATACTATTAGCAAAAGATTGTTGGAGATATAAAATATTAAAAAATGTCCCATTCACCAGTTGCCCGAGAAACCCTGTATGCTAAATACTATAAGTAAACGATTGTTGACAATATAAAATTTGAAAAAATATGTATTCTCTAGTTGCTCGAGAAACCCTGTATGGTAGATACTATTAGCAAACGATGATTGGGGATAAAAAATTTGAAAAACATATCCTATTCTCCAGCTGCCCGAGAAACCCTGTATGCTAAATACCATTAGCAAATGATTGTTGGGAATATAAAATTTGAAAAAATATATCCCATTCTCCAGTTGCCCGAGAAACCCTCTATGGTGGATACGATTAGCAAACGATTGTTGCGGATATAAAATTTGAAAAAATATTCCATTCTCCAGCTGCCCGAGAAACCCTGTATGCTAAATACTATTAGCAAATGATTGTTGGGAATATAAAATTTGAAAAAATATATCCCATTCTCCATTTGCCCGAGAAACCCTGTATGGTAGATACTATTAGCAAACGATTGTTGCGGATATAAAATTTGATAAAATATTCCATTCTCCAGCTGCCCGAGAAACCCTGTATGCTAAATACTATTAGCAAATGTTTGTTGGGAATATAAAATTTGAAAAATATTCCATTCTCCAGTTGCCCGAGAAACCCTGTATGGTATAAACAATTAGCAAACGATTGTTGGGGATATAAAATTTAAAAAAATATATCCCATTCTCCAGTTGCCCGAGAAACCCTGTATGGTAGATACTATTAGCAAACGATTGTTGGGAATATAAAATTTGAACAAATATTCCATTCTCCAGTTGCCCGAGAAGCCCTGTATGGTATATAGTTATATACTATTAGCAAACGATGGTTGGGATATAAAAATTGAAAAAATATCTTATTCTCCAGTTGACCGAGAAACCCTGTATGGTAGATACTATTAGCAAACGATTGTTGCGGATATAAAATTTGAAAAAATATTCTATTCTCCAATTGCCCTAGAAACCCTGCATGGTATATAAATTAGCAAACGATTGTTGGGGATATAAAATTTGAAAAATATTCCATTCTCCAGTTGCCCGAGAAACCCTGTATGGTATGTACATTTAGCAAACGATTGTTGGGGATATAAAATTTGTAAATCCCATTCTCTAGTTCCTCGAGAAACCCTGTATGGTAGATACTATTAGCAAACGATTGTTGTGGATATAAAATATGAAAAAATATCCCATTCTCCAGTTGCCAGTTGGTAGATACTATTAGCAAACGATTGTTGCGGATATATAATTTGAAAAAATATCCGATTCTTTAGTTGTCCGAGAAATCCTGTATGTTAGATTCTATTAGCAAACGACTGTTGGGAATATACAATTTGAAAAAAATATCGTGTTCTCCAGTTGCCCGAGAAACCCTGTATGGTAGATGCTATGGTAAAACAGCGCTTTGACGGCTTTTGATAATGATATAACGCATGTGATTATTGTAGACTGTGATAGTGGTCAAGTAATCCAAGATAGCAAACACCGTAATGCAGACCGTAATTGAAAAAGCCCGAACCATTGATTTTCCATATACGTACAATTATAATTTTAAAAGAAATTAAACATTACCACTGCGTTTCTGTGGAATTCTTCATTTAAATATTATTGGTCTAGAAGTCGTTTATAGCGCCGTCGAACGATGCGCAGTAAATTTAATGATAAACTATACCATAAAAAGTATCTTTAAATTAGCTTTATTATAAAAACAGTCCGCTTTACATGATTAAATAGCTAATTATCTTCTCTCTATAGTCCTCGAGAGGGCGTGGTGACCTCTATTGTGTTTACAATTTAAAACATTGAGTTCTATTTAACTGTGCTTACTGTTCCCTTTCAAATTAAAGGTTTAGTAACAACTTTAACATTTAGATTGCCTGAAATTAATAGCCAATATCAAAAAAGTGAGGTTAAGAAGGCCATAAATGTAAAATGCATTTGGATTATTCAGCTTAAGAGGTGGAATAACTTTGAAGTATTTTCAGACCTCACATACTGGGTGTTGAAGATGCAGCATTTCTTATAGAATTTACCATTATATTAAAACTACATCATTTTGGGTCACCCTATGTTCTGAGTTTTGATATACATTTACCTTAATTTTAAATCGTACTTTTAGTTTTTATTAGTATGCGCTTTTATCTACGTCATACAAAGCAGGGAGTGCTTTTGGTTTTGAATCAGGGGGCTAAAATTAGTCGAAAACTAAGAGTGGAAATTTTTCCGATTGTCCTTCGTTATCAAGTTTGATAAAATACAAACATTTATCATTAATATTAAACTATTAAAAACGAATAATATTAGCAAATAAGACATTGTCCACATCTGTTGTCATAAAATGTGTTTAAATAGGTTGACTCCTACTTCAAGATAAACATTCGCACGATATACAGGATGTTTATTAAACATCCGGCAAAAATTCAAGGCATGATTTTTGAAAAGCCGCTTTGTTTCGAAGATACACGGCTAGAAAAATTTTCGACAAAACCAATTTTGATATTTTTCAAATTATTAATGTAGCCGAAATAAAAGTATGGAGTACTACACTGGGCTTACCGAGTATAAAAAATTTAAAAAATGCTTTGTTATCTTTTAACAACATTCCGATTACTAAGAACGGCTGTTTTATCGACTAACAGCTGGCAAGTGCAGACATTGAAAAGAAAATCAGTTTAAACGTGGATTTCATTTGAATACGTCTCGTGATTGATCATTTTGTATGTGTCGAATTTGTTGAGACTGATTCACGTTTGGCTGTTTGACGTGTATTTTCTGTCTTTAATACTTAAACTTTTGTTAGTGAAGTCCTCTATCATGAATCACTATACGAACGCTGAGATGACTGACATGCATTTCATTTATGGACTTGCTGATGGCAATTCATTACAAACTAGGCGGTTGTACATTGAACGATTTCCTGACCGTAATGTTCATGATAGAAAAACCTTCCAAAGTATTCATCAACGTCTTCATGAAACAGGCACATTGAAACGATGTGGAGGACCAGGAAGGCCAATGACAGTAAGAACGGTAGAAGTAGAAGAGAATGTGCTGGACAGAGGCCAGAGGAGGATCCAGGTAGTACTTCTACTCAAAAAATTACAAATACTTTGAATGTAAGTAATGGGACTGTTTGGAAAAATCTTAGGGACTGTTTGTTGTACCCATATCACATACAACGCGTTCAGAAACTTCTTCCTGTTGATTTTCCTCCACGTATTGCATTTTGTCAATGGCTTTTGCACACATTGGTTCAAATCCCTCAACTACTGACGCTGATTCCTTTTACTGATGAAACGAATTTTTCAAGAAATGCGATAAGGAATTTTCACAATAACCATGTGTGGGCTGAAGAAAATCCACATGAGGTACTTGAAGATCGTTTTCAACATCAGTTCTCGTTGAACGTTTGGGAATTGTGGGTGACTGGCTAATTGAATCAGACTGAAACCCCCTGGATTGTATCCTATGGAGCCATCTAAAGTCGTCAGTTTATTCTACTTCAGTGGAAAATGTGGAAAAATTAAGAAATCGGATAATTGCTGGGTGTAACTCAATAAGAAACGACCCTGGTGTTTTTGAAAGAGTTCGGCAGTCAATGAAGAGAAGATTGGATTCTTGCATCGTAGCTGGAGGTAGACATTTTCAACAGTTCTTGTAGATTAAGAAACTTTACACTAATTTTTGGTAATAAAATGTTGTTATTGTCGAAAATTATTGTCGCCCTGTATCTTCGACACAAAGCGGCTTTTAAAAATTCATCAAAGTGCAAAATATTCTTAGAATAGCCAAGGAAATAACCCCTTGAATTTTTGCCGGATGTTTAATAAACACCCTGTATAATGGAAGCACGAACCCTTTGTAGCATATTTTCGTTTATTAACGCCACAGCAGCGTGAATACGAGCTGCGACATCTTCAGGATTCACAACTGGTTCGCGAAAAATATTCTCTTTCAAATGACCCCAGGAAAAGAAATCTAACGGATTCAGATCCGGTGATCAAGGAGGACATGGTATGGGTTCAGCTGTCAGAAAAATTTTCATTCAGGAAATTTCTTACTTGTATTCCATAGCATGACTGTGCACCGTCATGTTGTAACCAACAATTAAATCTTTCTGCTCATGGACATCGAGTAATGGTAGTGATAAATTCTCGCATAACAATTGAACAAGCAAGGCTGAATTAAGTCGGTAAGGTAGAATATGTGGACCAATTACAATATTAGTTAATAACCCAACCCAAATGTTTATTGACCGCAAGGTCTTTCGCGTATTAAGTAAGGGTTTTTATGCATCAATCAGTATTTATGCTACTCGTCTCAGTAAATGTGGATTCATCTCTTTATAAAATCGTTGATTGAAATGTGGATCATTGTTTACACTATCACCTACAAAAATTGACTGAAGACTCCCTACCTAACTTTTTGAGACAAACCACTTCTCGCTAATAATGTGTGAGTTGTATCTTTTTGGAAATGAGTTTGTGATGATACATTCCGAAGGCTTGTAGTTAGTTCAGCCTCAAGAAATCCAAACACTTGCCTTTCTTAACTAATTGGTGCGACCGTGCGATAAAACTTATTATTTACTTTTTTATCAATAACTCGATAATGAAGAACAATTGGAAAAATTTTTACTCTTAAATTTTCGATATGTTTTAGTCCCCTGAATCAAATCCTGTTAGTTTTGAGACAGTTTGTATTTTGCAAATATTATGACATTGATGTCGCACCATACCTATTAAAATTGGAATATTAAAATTTTCAATGTGGGTGGACTATGGTATGTCTACGCTGCATTCAGATGCATTGGTTCCACACTTTTAAGTTAATCCGGTATTATATAAGTATTTCAGAACTTATTAAATTAAAAATTATAAAATTCTTTCCCGTTTTCGCGAACACCGTTAGGAAAATGCTATGTAATCTTTAATTCATACTTCAAAGTGGAAATTACTGTAACAACGCTCTCATTTGAAACCTGTCAAATGAGATGTTAACTTAAGACCCACCATTATTGAGAACTGAAATGATCAGACAGCATCGCCAGTGGGAACAGTTAAATTACTTAGGAGTAATTTCCATTTTAATTCTGCTACAACCGGATTCATATGCAAAACAACACAAATAATTGCATTTATCAGCACCGATGTACTATTAGCAAAAAAAAAGCATTGTTCCTAGAATTGATTCTATAGATTCTCATCAGAATTCCCTTTTACGCAATTGGAAATTCCAAACATATTAGCTAAAAAAAGAAGTCGGCAAAACCAGGAAACCTAATTAAGCTTTAATCTAATTTGCACGACATTGTATCCGAATGTTAATTCCCGATGAATTTTAAAAGTTTCGAAGGTGCGGCGCGTTGTCCGCCCTTGAATTTACCCCTGCAAAATAATCAACTTTGTATCTAATTCAATGCCTTTTGAATTTTTCCACATCAAACAAGACGAAAATCTTGCAAAACGAGAGTCGTCTCGTCTAGTACTTTATGAGGTTCTTTAGCTGTGTGGAGTGGCACTCATCTCCCGAATCGATAAAATCCTGGATTTTTGTCAAATTATCCCTTTGCGAGGGCTAAACAAAGGATAAGTCGGCTTGCATTAGCATCCGTGCAAAAGAAATGCGAGAGGCCCTCAGACGAAGGGATTCGAATCGTGTCTGTCGTGGAAATGTGTTGGATCTGTTGAATGCGACTTCTACTTAGCAATCGAATCACTCTTACTCTTGTTAACTCAATTAGTTTTTAAAAATTGAGCAAAATCAGGAGTGGGATAAGCTTGAAGGATATACGTAAATATATGACAAATACGTAGGTCTGTTATAAAAGTTAGAGTTAATAACTATCGGAAACAAATTTAGCGTAAAATTGAAGGAAATTTATTTTTGGAAAGGGTTTGTTCAAGAAAACAATTCTTCCACGCTACTGATTACAATTCAAGAGGTTGAATAGTTCTCCAAGCAACTTTTAAATTGGTATGAGACAACTACAGCGTCGTATGTATTTCTCTGTGAATTGCATAGAGTGACCTAGAGTTACACTGAACGTATTGGCGACGTACGGCTGCAGTCCGCGAACTAACGTAATTGAATTCCACTACATACCTCACTTCAGCTGTGCAATTTGATTTAGACACATCTCTTCGGATCTGAACTGAAGAACGGGGTTTCCATATTGGACCTGATTGGTCATTTTTAATTCTTAAAGTGGAAAAGCTCATTGATTCTTGGTCGGTTTTCCGATGCACCGTCCGAAAACGCCAAAAGGATGCGAATTTTGCCCCAGCACGGGGCGACCGCGAGGCATGAATTCTTAATATGGAAACAGTTTACTATAAGCTGGGAAGAAATAACCTGTCAACCAACGGGTGACCTTTTAAGTCCTCTGACACAAGAACGGATCAAAACGGAAAATCGACGAAATCCTTCCGACCGCAAGGAAATCCGTAGCACACGGTAGGGTTTTCTATACAACAAGAAGTGACTTACCCCCAGCAAAGTTGAAGAGGAACAGGCTGGAGACGTCCAGACGGTCGTCAGGATAGCTGGAAGGCGACAGTCAGCTGAGTGTTTGGCCTACTTGGCCAGCAGGACGAGTAAAGCGGCAGGAACAAGGAGCAGGACACGCTGTGTCGAGGCATGCGTCGTTGGAGAGATGCAACAGGCGATCAATATCGGAGTCACTGCTAGTCGCACGGCATGCCATATATACAGAGTGATGCGATCGCTTCAGGGTCGTTGGAATTCTAATTAACGGAGACGAAACGCAATTACCGGCGCCATCTGTGATCGTTAGCAAACGCGCACATTGCACCAAGGAAAAATTAAAAATTAAAATCAACCAAAATGCTGCGTTAAACAATGCATGCGTTGTACCTTTTGATGAATCCCTTCCCATCCTATCACCTGTCAGCTTCTAAATCCAATTAGTGGTGTTATTAACAAGCAAACGTCAATTATGGTGAGCATTCTATCCATTTTGTATTGGGGATTCAAATTATGGTAAGGCGTGATGAAACGCATAGGCTGTTTTATCCAACACAATCTCGCTGCAGATCTCCAAGCTCATCGAACTTTAATAAGGATGTTCGTGATTGCTTCATCTCAACATTCGAAGGGAAAATCTTAGACGTATAACTAATCAAGCAATATAGATTTTACATTTTACTGAAATACTAGGAAATATCGTCAACACATATTCAGACGGACACGTTTTAATTATTGGAAAATTCGGGCAACTTGATCATTCTCTGGCGAAGATTCACGTAATTTTATGTAGGATGATTACCCACTTTCAAAATTAATTAATCTTTGCATGCATATATTCAACTGATGAAAATGAATAATACGCTATTTGGAAAATATACCATAGACAATAGAAACAGAAGTCGCGGTAGTAACAGAGAGCTTTAAAATTAAATCCCGCGAGCCATCTTTCACTCAGAACGTAAACTTGTAGTTAATATATTATCAATTATTAGGAAGACGTAAGACCTTCCAGGTATTACTTTCCCAATAGTAAATATATCAGCTTATTTTAAGTTAATCACAGGCAGTCGACCAAGTTCGTAATAATAAAATCGAGTAAAGCATAACGCAAATTCAAATAACGGCGAACGTTAAAACGTTCGTTAGCAATTCTTACTAACAATAGTCTTCCTCTAATAATTTAGAGAACTTAGAATTTAGTGTAATATAATGCATGTTGTAAGGCGTGGTAGAGCCTGGTGTCAGAGTTTTCAGGTCGCGCTAGCGCCTCTGACTCTACCTAACGACTATCACCGTAGTGGTAGCCGGGACCGACGACTTTGGCCTGGCCGGTTGCTATTTCTGTACCACTAAATGAGTCACCCATTCTAGTAGTGATCCCAGTCTGCGTTGCTTTATTCGGTGACCGTTTGATCGGCAATAGCAGTGTTTGCTATGCGATCGATTAAACTTGGCGTAGTTACAGAAAAGTCGACTGAAATGTTTGAAGAATGCTTATGCGGGGCATCGGCATACTTTTCCGATGTACGCTTTTACTCAGGGTTACGCTAGAAGCACGAAACATTTACAGTTTATCATATAATATAAACGGAGGGAATATCGCATAACTCTTAAGCCCAGTTGCCAAAGCCTGATTGAGTCAGATTGTATAGTGGGTTGCAGCTAGATTTTATTTACTTTCTTCGAAGGTTTCTTCCTTTTAGGTTTTGCACCTATACGTTGTGATCAGAAAGCAAGCATATTGCCCATCGAGCTACCCACAACCTACAGTAATTTCGGCTAAAGAGTTTTCCAGTTTATAAAAATTACGATGCTTAGGCCTGTATGACACGGCACAGAATTTTGTACAAAATTTTGAACATACTTTTGTACAAAATATTGTTCAAAATTTTGTACAAAATTCTGCAAAACACGTATTACACGGAACAGAATTTTGTACAAAATTCCGTCTGTGAGCATGCGTAGATAGGCGCAAACTGCGCTGCCATCTGTGGAAAAACTGTCAAAATAGTCATGTGACTGTCGATAAAGTAGAATTCTAACAAGATTTTATAACATTATGTTAATGCATATGTTTGTAGCGCTCTTATTTATTTATTTTACATCAACGCACGGCAAAGCAAACAAGCTGCAGCAATAAAGACCCCGAGCGAGATAAGAGAAAGTGCGTAGAGTGTCGGGCGGGGTAAACATATTCTTCTCTGCCCTCTGTGATTGTTAATAAACTCTAAAAATTGGTGGTTTGCGCATTGATACTACGCCGACTTTGTACAAAATTCTGCAAGTTTTAGAACACGAATCTACAGAATTTTGTACAAAATGTTGAACAATACTTTGTACAAAAGTCTGTGCCGTGTCATACAGGCTTTAGGCATATATAACGATTGTTTAGGAATCCCTGAGCTGGAAGACAACTACTATCCTTTTTTACTTTTTTACTTCAACAAATCCTCGCCCTTGAAAGATCAGAAGGTTAAATAAGATACATCTAAATAGGTTTGTGGTATCGACGCATGATATTCTTTACATATATAATGTATATTACTGATATTATATTGGGGCATTCGTAGGCTAGAGGTCAGCTCGTTAGACTTCTATGCTGAAAGTCTAGAGTTCAATCCCCAGTACCGGAACGTCGGATTATTAACGGCCGTTCTCCATCACAAGACGGGGGCAAACCAGCGAAGTATTCTTCCTAGTAAATCTTCTCTGGAGTAGAAGTGTTTATATTTCTGCTGCTTCGGCGCCCACGATGAGCTGTAGGTCCTCTGTGGCTGTGGTACTTTAAATCGCGCAACACCAACTTGGCAGAGAAGAGAGAAAACACTTGAAGAACAAGATACTATTTTAAGGCAAAAACTTCAATTTTATATTTCGTCAACACCGTCGTACATATTTATTGTGCTTTTGCCCTTGTACGTACAGAAAATAATTTACTATGTAGTTGTCAAGAGTTTTGAGCGCTTCTATTCCAACTCAGAAAATAAATTTCACTATTCGCAGAATTCTTTTATTTGTGGACAGAGTAAAGGTAATAAACTCCAATACTATCTGCCAGTAGTGGCGTAGCAGACATAACCTCAAATTATTAGTATGTGATTTTCAGTTATGTAAATCGTTTTACTATGTAGCAAGACTTAAGCCGCCATGTGATAGGTACTTATATTATTAGGAAATTATAAAAATTATATTCAGCAACCTACAACACCAGTACTTATGGTTTGAGGGCATGTCTGGGGGTTTATCAAATCTGATTAAATTACAAATTAAAAAAAATTGTCTTGGTAATAAAACTACCTGACATTATAATTTCAAAATTTGTTACTATATGCTTTCAGTAATTGCTTCTTCTTCTTCTTTCTCTTTGTTCCCATTTATACCTCACGGTCTTTAATCCATCTCTTAAAGGTGTTCCTTTCTCTTGCCATTCTCCGTATGTCTGTGGTGGTTTTTCCTCTTTTCCTTGCCACTTCATCTATTGTTTCTTCCCACTGGATTCTCGGTCTACCCCGTTTTCTTCTTCCTTCGGGTCTCATATTGAACATTTTCTTGGGTATTCTTTCCTCCTCCATGCGACCCAAATGACAGTAGCAGCTTAGTTGTTTTTCCTCTATTTCTTTTACAAGAGGTTTTAAGTATAGGAGGCACAATATCTACGTCTTTTCAAGGAGAATATACAGAAACACTGTAATAATTGCCATAACAGCGTATTGAAATTCCTACAAGGTTTTTAGGACTACTTATGCAACAGTAAGACTATATCCTTAGTGTTACCCAAAGCAAAAATCATATTCTTGTCATCCATTTAGAAGATTCCACGGTAAATTGCTTCTCTAATGTTATATTTTAATAGTAAAGTAAAAAGCCCAGCGTATTATCTAAACTATAATGACCCTGTATATTGACACCCAAACCTAAATTCATCTTTGAAGGGTTTACTGTGCACAAAATTAAATTAAATTAAATGCAAAGAACATGAAATATTAAGCGTTGAGTGTTTTTTTACAAAACTCAGACTTTTGAATTAATTTTGATAATACAGTTTTAAATCCTTTTTCTATGAATCAACCAAATAAACAAACGCAATTGCAAAGATTTGTATATCTACATAAACTCATTTAGGTAGAAAAGGAAACACTGTTAGGAACGTAAGAGATTTCAACATAAAGCCTAATGTCAACTAAATTCTAAATACACTTTGGAAAACCCCTTACCACCACGATATTTAGAACATCTAAATACGTATTTCGGCAACTAAGCTGCCATCTTCAGTAGAAACTTGAACTAACTAAAGTAACTTGGCTGATGAATATCTCTGGAGATAAGCCCCACACCAAGTCAACAACTGAAGTCCAATGAAAAAGGAACATCCTATACAAAACATTATTGAATTTTTTATTTTACACTAATACCAGCGCAAATAACACACGCTCAAGTCCTTTGAACGAAAAATCATTTATAACAATTTATCGTAAATATCATCTAATAAGGTTTTCCAATTCTCTAATGAGATTGAGAAATGGCCATCTATAAAATATGTTTCTTCTTCCAATGGCTCTAGATTGTACGACGGCTGCACTATATTCTTTACTAGTATATACTTATATCGGAAGTTTGTTCCAGGCTTGGAATAGGTTTAGCTTAAGGCAAAACCATGTTTTCACTATTTGTAAAATTACGTTCCCTGTAAATAACTGCCACTAAAATCAAAAGTTTTCAACATTTTACCTAATGTACGTTCTCTGTCGCTTCAAGTTTTTGCAACATTTCAAATACTCTGAAGTTTTTTGGGGAATGGAAATATAATTTAGGCAGTATCATCTATATGATTTGTGGAAGGCGAAAACTGCTATATATTGTTCCTAATGTACCATCAATTTAAAGTTCTACATATACAAGGTGTTTATTATACATCCGGCAAAAATTCAAGCGGTTATTTCCTGGACTATTCTAAGAATATTTTGTCCTTTGATGATTTTTGAAAAGTCGCTTTGTTTCGAAGATACAGGGCGAGAAAGATTTTCGACAAAACCAATTTTGATATTTTTCAAATTATTAATGTAGCCGAAATAAAAGTATGGCGTACTACACTGGGCTTATCGAGTATAAAATTTTTTTAAAAATGCGTTATTATCTTTTAACAACATTCCGAGTACTAAGAATGGCTGTTTTATCCACTAATAGCTGGCAAGTGCAGACATTGAAAAGAAAATCAGTTTAAACATGGATTTCATTTGAATACGTCTCGTGATTGATCATTTTGTATGTGTCGAATTTGTTGAGACTGACCGACGTTTGGCTGTTTGACGTGTATTTTCTGTCGTTACTACTTAAACTTTTGTTAGTGAAGTCCTCTATCATGAATCGCTATACGAACGCCGAGATGACTAACATGCATTTCATTTATGGATTTGCTGATGGCAATTCATTACAAGATAGGCGGTTGTACAATGTACATTGAACGATTTCTTGACCGCAATGTTCCTGATAGAAAAACCTTCCAAAGTATTCATCAACGTCTTCATGAAACAGGCACATTGAAACGAGTGGAGGACCAGGAAGACCAATGACAGTAGGAACGGTAGAAATAGAAGAAAATTTGCTGGACATGATAGAGGAAGATCCAGATACTTCTCCTCGAAAAATTGCAAATACTTTGAATGTAAGTAACGGTACTGTTTGGAAAATTCTTAGGGTCTATTTGTTGAACCCATACAACATACAACGCGTTCAGCCACTTCTTGCTGTTGATTTTCCTCCACCTATTGCATTCTGTGAATGGCTTTTTCACACATTGGTTCAAATCCCTCAATACTGACGCTGATTCTTTTTACCGATGAAGCGAATTTCTCAAGAAATGCAATAAGGAACATTCACAATAATCATGTCTGGGCTGAAGAAAATCCACATGAGGTACTTGAAGATCGTTTTCAACATCAGTTCTCGTTGAACGTTTGGGTTGGAATTGTGGGTGACTGGCTAATACGACCGGTATTTCTACCAGGAAGACTTACCGGCGAGGTGTATCGCAACTTTTTGGAACAGACTCTACCTGAGTTTCTGGAGAATGTACCATTGGCAACAAGAAATGCAATGTGGTTTATGCACGATAGTGCACCAGCGCATTTTAGTGTGGTTGCTCGTGAGTTTTTAACAGTCACATACGGAGATCGCTGGATTGGTCGAGGTGGACCTCACTTATGGCCTGCTCGATCCCTGGACTTAAACCCCTTGGATTATTTCCTACGGGGCTGTCTAAAGTCATTAGTTTATTCTACTCCAGTGGAAAATGTGGAAGATTTAAGAAATCGGATAATTACTGGGTGTAACTCAACAAGAAGCGACCCTGGTGTTTTTGAAAAAGTTCAGCAGTCAATGAGGTCAAGATTGGATTCTTGCATCGTAGCTGGAGGTAGTCATTTTCAACAGTTCTTGTAGATTAAGAAACTTTACATGTAATTTTTGGTAATAAAATGTTGTTATTGTCGAAAATTTTTTTCGCTCTGTAGCTTCGAAACAAAGTGGCTTTTCAAAAATCATCAAAGGATAAAATATTCTTAGAATAGTCCAGGGAATAACCCCTTGAATTTTGGCGTATGTTTAATAAACATCCTGTATATGGTTCTCTATTTACATCATTACACCTATTGTACGAATACTTTACACGTTTTTGAAGATAGTCGGCAAAGGCGTCCGAAGAAACTGCAATCAGTTCGGCGGTAACATTTTTCTTAATATTTTGTATGTCCTAAAATCGTTTCGTCAAAAAGCAGATTTTATTTTAGGAAATACAAAAATGTTTGTGCTAAATGAGGTAAAAAGGCTGAGTAATTGATCTCAACAATGTTGTGTTTCATGAGAAATAATTTCACAATCAGTGAAAACGGGCAGGTGAATTGTCATCATTTCAACATAAAAGGTATTACTTGCTGTTTGTCTTTCAGGCACAAAATCTGTATGGTCCTCACCCTATTATTGAGAAACATAATCAGCATGGTTGTAATTCTGGATTTTTGTAAACGAAGCTTTTTAGAGTTTGGTGATTATTTTACGATCCACTATATATTTTGATGATTGGTCTCAGGATTGTACTGAAACATCCATCACTTATCATCAGTGGCAATATAGTTAGGAAAAGTTGCATTGGTGAAACAAGTCTGAAAGAAGTCTGCCTACGGCGCAACCTTTGTCTGTTTTTGCTCATTCGTAAGACTTTGAAGATCTTTCGCTTTCCTAAATCTTCATGTAAAATTTGCCGAAGCGACTTATTACTGATGAACAACTCATTTGCTATTATACGGCGATATTCTGCCAGAATTTCACGAGTTCTTGCTTCTGAATCTGTATTTCGGAAGATCGACGGCTGCTTGATTCTAGCGGCATAGTAAACACATCCCCACGTTAATCTTTGCAATGTTTAAACCATTCAAACATACTAATACGACTCAAGGTGTTATCAGCGTAAACTCGTCGCTCCATGATGGCTGATAGAAACATGACACACGCGCAAGCGTCCTGCGCGGAAATTAATAGCTGTTACATTTTCGCTAAACCATCTATCGATAAAACTATTGTACGGTGCTTTACTGACTTATCCGACGTTATAATCCTTCGTAGATTTTAGCTTCTTGCCTTATCTTGTTCCATCGAAGCCTGTCCCTTTTCCCGTTGCTTACTTTAAGAACTCAGACGCTTCGCTGTACTCCGTCTATCCATCTTCCTCTCGCACTACCTCTCGTTTGCCCTTAATTCGGTGTCCAGTCCATTATTCTTTTCAAACTTCTTTATACCTCATACGAGTGACATCACCAGCCCACTTTCTTCTTTGCACTTTCATTTTTCTTGTCCAATATCTCAGCTAATTCCGCTTCTATTCTTCTACGCCACTGCCCATTCGCTTCTTGCAGTGGTCCATCTATTTTCCTTGCTATAGCCCTTTCTGCCGCTCTCAATTTGTTCTGCTCAGTTTGTGTGACCATATTTTACACCCAGATGTCATTGCTGGTCTGATTATGGACGTGTAGCTTTTCCATTTTGAAGATCGGATTAATACATTGGATTTCAGTATGTTTTTATGCATGTAGTAGCCTTTGTTTCCAGTTTGAATTCTTCTTACCACTTCGTTCTCATTTTGTTCTTTAGCATTCAATTGAGATTCTAGATAAATGAATTCCTCGATTTCCCTAAATGTATATTTCCCTATTGTTATATCTTGCGCCTTTTTAGTTGCATGCTTTTTGTCTTTTCTTTATTTATGCGTAGAAATTAAGGTGTTATCAGCGTATACTCGTTGCTCCAGGATGACTGATAGGAACATGACACACGCGCAAGCGTCCTGGGAAGAAATTAATAGCTGCTAGCTCTTCAGTTCACTATCTATCGATGCTGCTTTACTTTTGGTTTAATTGCACGTGACTAGGGCTTTAATCCAGGAATAAGATTGCCAAATTTTGTACGTAGACATGTACGACAGCGACAAATAAAATATTACAGCAGCATTGCAAAGTTTCAATAATTTCAACATTTAATTAATCAAATTGTAAGCGTTTTCTTATTGCTGACATCTCTGAAGACTGGCAAAAATAGCTGAAGACGTTGAAGACTCGCACCTTGTGTAAAAATTTAAGGAAACGATTCAAAAATGTACACGATAACTTGTGTTTATTGTAATTTATTTTGAATGTGAATGACCTGATGTTGGACACACCCACGGAAGTATGCACTGTTGCCAGATTGACAAATTAACAAGTAATTACCATACAGAAAATATGACGTCCACCGAGCTTCTTTTGAATATCAATCAAATATTCAATTCTTAAAATTTCTCAGTGCAAGTTAGATTTGGAATTAGAAAAATTAATAAAATTGTTTAATAAATTTGATCAGTTTGGAAGGATTAGTAAACAAGTCCATTATTATTTAATATTTATTTAGGAAAATATTCCTCCGCCGGCCATCAGAATTCAGTTAGTTGGAAGTAATAAAGCCGCACAACTCGTGGAGCGCTTTTCATGATGATATGTAATGTCGAAGTGTCGTTACCATCAGGAAATATGGCATATAATAAAGACTATAAAGTGGACGCAAAAATACACAATAAAAACGTGAAAATTGGCAACTAAAGCCTAAGAGGTTTCTCTAACAAGATGTTATATTATTAAAACCAAGCGGTGGTACGTGAAATATAGCCGTTATTCGTCATATGCACGTTTTACGCCGCCGCACATATGAATCCACGATAATAATGTGAGACGAGACAAGATAACGATAATTTTTGTGGGTAACTTCGGAATGCTACTTCGAGAAAAACACGTTTTTGGAACTGCTCTACAGTATTTCAAAAATGTATTATGTACAGGGTATTAATGTATTGCAGGGACAAATTTCTAGGGCTTAAAGTATACATGAAAACAAACATTTTTTAAATGTATGGTCAAAAGCGTTTCATTTCAGGGATAGAGATTCTCAAAGATTCTTTACGAAGCGCCTAAATGTAGGCAACTCAATTTACTACCTACTATTTGTTTCCATAACGACGGAAATTAATACTTTTCAAATTCCAATTAAATTTAAAATAAATTCATTAACAAAATGTTTCAAAACTAAGCAATGGAAAAAACCAAAACTACAAAGAAAAAATCAACTAAGTAAATTCCTGCTTCGTAGAAGTGCTTCGTGTGTAGAAGCTGGGTGGGGGGGCGACATTTTAAACATTTACTATAATTAAATAGTTGATTTTTGCTTTGTAATTTTGGTTTTGTCTATTGCTTAGTTTTGCAACATTTTGTTAATTAATTTCCTTTAAATTTAATTTGAATCTGAAAAGTGGGAAAGAGGGCTTTATTTCTCCTGTATTAATTTCCGTCGTTATGGAAACAAATAGTAGGTAGTAAATTGAGTTGCCTACATTTAGGCGCTTGTTAACGGATCTTTGAGAAGCTCTATCCCTGAAAGGACACACGTTCGACCATACATTTATTAACAAAACTTGTTTGTTGTCATGTATACTTTAAACCCTAGAAGTTTGTCCCTGCAATTCATTAACACCCTGTATATAAATTACAAAAATGATATGGATTGGTTATTCGCCCCATAACTGCTTGCTGATGATAAAAATGAATTATGATCAAAATACTATTTTGATACTATCAATAGTTTTTATAGAAAAACGTTTTATGGTTATAGTTTCGTATATGTGATTCTACATTTCTAACAATTTACATAATCGATTTCATTACTCTGTATTTTGTATTAGGAATAGATTATAAAAATTACAAATTACTAATAAAAATGAGCGAAACAGTTTCCCGTCTTTCCAATAATAATCTGTATACAAGTTAATTTGAACCGTAGTTGTGTGTTTACGCTACAGAAGAATGGTATTAATTCTACGCGCGTACTGTGACGTTACAAACTCTTGTTGTGTTTACCTTTTGCTTGTCGTGTGACGCTTTGATCGACGCAGGTTCGAATTTAAGGTAGCTGAACTGAATTCATAAATAAAACACCAGAAAGGTTTAAATACACGTAATAAAGAAAATATCAGCTACAAACAGTACGAATACTAGGAATATTCTAGCCTCGGTATTTACCTGATCAGGCTAGGAAACTTCAGAAACCCACAGTCGGGGTAGTATGTTCATCTCAAGAAAAGACTCCCATTTGGAAATGCTAGTAAAATTTATAACTAAGTAAGTGTCCAGTTAAACCAAAACAGCAAAGAAGCCGAAATCGGCAACCGTAAAGGGTGGTTTCTTAAAGCTACAACCGAGCTGTCTCAAACCGCGAGAAAGGCCTGTGAGCAGCTGGGATACCTCAAAACACCGAAAGGCAAAGTCAAAGGGTTAAAAATTAAAAACAATTGCGTATGGGAAATTATTGCGGGGATACCTAAAGGATATTCCACACTCTGCCGCCATTTTAACCCTGTTCGAGGTAGTTAGTGACGCGGCACACTAGTCCAGGGGGACGGACCGACGGTTTTAGGTACTCTCCGAGGCACTGTGGGTTGCAGCGTTAGAGCGAAGATTTCGGACACTCGTCCATGTGTGTATCGCGTTCCTTAACTTTGAAGACTGCTCGTACTGCCAGTATTCGTGCTTGTCCGCCACGCTGCTTTAAGGGTTAAAGGAACCTGTAACTGCAGTTGAGACACCTTTGAGCGCAAAAACGGGAGAGGCCCGTAAGCAGCTGAGCTACCTCAAAGCCCTGGACAAGGTAAAGGGTTAAGAAAACAAATAATAATTTAGAAAGGTTAGGGACTGAACGAAGCCACTCATTTATAATAGTAACAGACCGCATGTGACATGTGATATCTTTAAGTTACTTGAGAACAAACTACATATTTCAGTCATTTGACTAAACGCAACCTATGTATGTATCGGAAATACCTGAAAGATAAACGATGAAAAAAGAATTACCAACAAGTAAGTATTTTATACTTCTATTCATTGTATATGAAAGCCGATGTTTAATTTATTTTAGTTGCTTTCATAAACTAAGGTTGATCGCAAAGGGAATATCCGTTACTGTATAATACACACGTGTGAAGAAGAGGCTTTTTCCCAAGAAATATGATGCGTGCGATTTTCGAAAGCATTAATTACATTCATGAAAAGTTGCCGTTAAAAATAAAATGTATACCGAGTGATTACTTTATCTTGTAACAGGTAGGTAGGCTACACACATTATAGCTATGTGTATTCCATAGATATCTTAGTAAACTTTACATTGTTTAAATACATAAAAATCAAAGTAGTTGCGTTGGATGTACTAGCAAACTACAATGAAACTAATTACTAACAAATAGCAGTTTTGCAATAGATACATTTATAATATTTATTCTTTTTAATTTAAACAAAACGAACACAGAGAAAGCCAATATTGACATAACACTAACATAAACAAGAAAAATAAATTAAATGAAAACAGGAATAAAAACACTAATTAATGACGTAATAAATGTTCAAACTGCAGACCACCTTGCTATTCATATAAGTCAATCCGCCGCAGAAGAGAATTTCTAACCCGAGTTAGTATGTGTGCGTTGATTGACCTACATGATTCAACGATTCACGTAAATCTTCCTGAGTTTCTACAGGAGTTTCGTAGACGTCGTTTTTTAAACGTAGTCAAGTCCAGATTACGTCAAGGCCAAGGATGAATTTCACCTCTTGCAAATAATCTCTAATGGAAAGTGGGAAGGTGCTCCGTCATTTTGAAACCACATACACTGTCAAACACAAAGAGGACTGTGTTCCAAAAGTTGAGGCAAATTATTTTGTAAAAAATATAAATACATTTTCTTATTTAAACTGCCCTCAAAGAAGGGCTGCCCGACGATAAATTTGTCAACGAAACCACACCACACATTTAGAGTAAAAATTCTTTAAAGTGTGCTTGCCGAATCCAATGTGGGTTATCTTGTGAATAGAAATGGCAATTGTGTCTATTACTCAGCCATTAATACTAAACGTCGTTTCATCAGAAAATAGAATATTTCTTAAAAATAGTATTTCAGTAGTAACTTCGTTGCTTAAAAATTGGCAGAAATTCACCGGACGTGGGTAATCATCTTTATTAAGGTTTTGGACTAATCTGACATAGTAATGCTAAAACCGGTTTCCTTTTAAAATGCTAAATACTAACTTTGGTTAAAGCTTACAGTTATTGCAACTGCTCCTTGGATTATATGGGGATTACCAGTTACTTGTTCGACGACTGACGCTTCAGCTTCAACAGTTGTGACATGTCGTTGTCTCGGGTCTATGAGATTTCTCCGAATATCCAAAACGCCGATGAGGCCCATAATGCCAACGGTTGTTCGAAGACTATTTCGCTGACTAAGGCTAAAACGCCGACTGATGTTAAACGATGCCACAGAGATTGATAACTTAGCCTCAAAGATGAAAACGGCAGAACCTTGCGTGTCCAGTAATATTACTGTTTTATAATGAACACTTGTCAAATTAGACCAAAACATCGAAACGAGATTATGATCAAAACGCCTACCATGTCCAAACTGCCGACAGAAGAATATAACTTAACCGCCGAACTCTCGTAACGGGTCGCCGCAACCAAAACGTCGATATATGTAACTGTGTATGTTTGAATAATGTGCATTCAAATTCAAATTGTCTTGTATAATAGAAGAAAAACATTAGTACTTTTTAGTATCAAATATCTAGGGGGACGCACTACCATTACAATGTGGAAAATATCAAATTATTCCCACATAATTAAATTAAATAAATGTGTAAAAGAAGTTTTCAAATACTGAACTTTGGCTAAAGCCTACAGTTCTTGCAACTGCTCGTTAGCTTATATAGAGATTACCAGTTACATGTTCGATGACTGCCGCTTCAGCTTCTACAGTTGTGACATGTTGTTGTCTCACTTTTGGCTTGAAAGCTGTCCATATTGCCTCAAATTTCTTTCCAAACGCCTAAAGGTATTGTCTGATGGAAGAATGTATCCTGGTATGTTTGTGCATATAGCCGTACTGCTAAGTCCGCCGGCCCTCTGTGTTCTCCCAATATCAAAATCATATCTATTTTCTCACTAGTAGCATACATTGAAACTGATTTTTACTACCACATAAATCTATATAAATCAACAACTTTGTACAGACGTTTGTTAAGTTTTGACAAAACAGCAGTTGACATTTGCCTGTCCAAATAACTCTTGATGTGAAAAAATATGTTTTACAGCTAAAAAGAAATTTAACTATGCATTTCATGCACATGTGGGAGCTGTAGCCTACCGATAAAATGATTACACTGCATACAAGTACACATTAAATATTAAAACTGTAGCGACGCAAGCTACCCTACGAAATTCCTAGAGAGGATGTTGAACAATAGCAGCCACATTCCTATGGTGAAAACGTGTACTGTTCCATGCTGCTGACGTAAATCATTTTACCCTTCTAAGATAGCGTGGGAAGGTACGCAAAACCATTGCAGTACAGCAGCAGTGAGCGTACAGATATTATTGTTATTTTCTCTCGTGTTTTGTTATCTGGGAATTGTTGTTATTTGTTGCTACCGCCCAAAGTAAGTATAGTGCGTATGATCGCGAACTACTCGAAATTTACGGGGCCGTTAAACGTTTTCGGTTTGCAGTAGAAGGACATCATTTTGTGATTTATACAGACCATAAACCTATAACTTTTGCATTCCTACAGAAAAACGAAAAATGTTCACCGCGACAATTCCGTTATTTGGATTTTATTGGACAGTTCAGTATGGACATCCGGCATATTTCCGGTAAAGACAATATCGTGGCGGACACACTTTCGCGAATAGAAGAGACTACAGAAACCGTCAACTACAGAAACCTCGCAGCATCGCAGCAAACAGACAACGAACTCAAACACTTTTTGCATTGCGATCTATACATCTATACAGTTAAGACAAATTTATTTGTCCACAGCGAAAGTTAGTCTATTTTGTGATATGTCAACGCTGACAGCAAGACCTTTCATTACCATGCAATTTCGACGCCAAATCTTCAATTCTTTGCACGGTCTATCACATCTGGGAATTCGGGCCACAACAAGGCTGATTACGAAATGCTTTGTGTGGGCATCCATCAACAAAGACTGCAAAGATTGGACCCGAAGCTGCAAAACGGCAATTGTGGCTTAGATTTGATTCCCGAGCATTACCATGCAATGTATAGAAATGTTGCGCTGCAACCCACCATACTCAATTCCCTCAATCCGGCTTTGGCATTCATTCAAAATGCAGAAAACTATTGCAAATCTTGATCTGATCCTGAATCCTAAATGTTAACCCACCACAGTACGAAAATATTATTATATCCAAATGGATAGATTAAACATATTCTAACAACAGTTCTATTCGTCACTATTTTTGATACAGGAATCCTAAAACAAGAAAAGAAGTAAACCGAAAAAGTTTAGTGGAGAAGATTCTGAATTTAATGAATTATGATGTACTAAATTATACATTTATTTATTATATATTAAGGTAATTGAGAGGGCGCAAGCGGAAGCTGAGGAGATACAAATTAATACCAAATAAACAAATGTCTCTCTAATGTGGGTTTTATACGTACTCAATTGTTTGTAAACTTAATTGTTAATTATACTTGATTATGGTTACATTTATTATGAATTGAAAGTGGAAGAAGGGCTAGGGTGGTTCAGTGATAAGCGAGTCAAGCTTTGGATGTAATGTAACCAAATGCTTGCTTTCAGGTCTCCATTAATTTGCCATTGGGCATCAAATTAATGGCACTCCTCGTGTTACTGTCGCATTAGAGGAGCAAGAAGACCCTATACGCGCACACACACGCACATGTTACACTAGTACACACGGTAACCCGCAGAGTCGGGCCCTGTTGTGCATAGCACAAACAAGCTTAGCCTCGCCTCACGATTACGATGATGATGTATTGGAAGCATGTTTTGATTACGAAGAAAATAATTCTTAAATCTATCCAGCTGTTGTTATACACAACTCTTTATGGAGTTTGAATATATGTAGATATTGTTTGAGAGGTGGAACAAAAACTCCAACTTAATTATAACCAGACATTTTAAACCAGCTTGTGCAGCTCTATTAATTGCACAACTTGAAAAAGAACGTGTAGAATCCGCGAAGGCATGTCTGAAATTATATCTTGTTTTCATATACAAAATGCTCTTTTGCCATTTTCATGTCAATTGCCACAAAGTTCTTGCTAAATGAGGGATCTAGTTGAGTTTCATGAACCAGAACTCTAGTCATCTTGAAGAATATTTGCTTTACAGCTTTCTCTGCATTTAAATTGATTTAGTTATTGTGATAATCGTATTTACAAATTATACAATATACAAAAAAATAATTGTACTTAGTTTATACTTTCGCGCAGTTTGCTATCTCTTGATGTTTGCAAAAGTGGTAGAGTTGGTCTAAGAACTTGCTAATACAAGTAGAACCCTATTTTCTAAATTTACAAATACTGATGTCCGGTTTTACTTCGTCAAACATTTAATTATACAATTTTAAACATTTATATGCAGTAGAAAACTATTTTATGTGTTTCTGTATGTAATGATTAGTTAAACTTATTGATATTGCAAGTTTCATTATTATACATATCTTCATTGTATATTATAAACTGATTCAAGTAATCAGGCATTTGATGGTTAATTATTTTACAAATTAAAATTATTCTTCTTCCTCTGTATGTAGGCCAATGGCCTGTTAGTTACCTGCAATTAGCAGGTTCTGTGATCCCTATTTGCTTATAAGCCGGGCAGGAGGCTAACCTAATCCGTCGAACACAGAAGAGAAGTTCTTTTACATGGTTTACAATTGTCAAAGATGTTCATGTGCCAACCGGGACCCACAGCTTTACGTGCCTTTCGAAGCACGACCAGTTGCGTATACCACTATACTGGTTGGGACATCAGCGTGGACAGTTCTGCACTGAGATGATCGTTTGACCGGCGTCCGTAGTGCTCCGCTATGCAACCGATAAAAATATTTAAATTGTAGTTATGAAATAAATTTAAATTCCTTGTTTATGCGATTGTAATGTTTCTAGCATTAATGAAATGCTTGTCGGTTTATTACACATTAATGTAATTCTCACAGAAATGTTTGGATTCTTTGTATGGCCCATATAATATTATTGGGCAAAAAAGAAAATGTATAATACTGATCTTGTAAATAGTTATTCACCCAACATTTATTTTTTGCTAAGAACTTATCTTAGTTATGTTTGACCAGGTTACATCTCTTTCATGATAGCACTTAGTTCGGCTTTCATTTGGTCCATAATATATACTAAATACTACGGATCCATTCAAGAAAGACGAGAATCGAGTTTTCACGAAAAGCGGATACAGATTTCTTATATTTTCTTTCATTGGACAAAAAAAGTCTACCTTCGTATTTATAATTGTAATGTAGCTATTTCTTTGTGTAAAATCTTTATAATCTGCAGCTTTGGAGAAAACGTCATGAACGTAAAATATTCGAACATGGAATTTCTATATATCAGTGCAAGGAGAACCATATTTACAATTTTAATATTTCGCGGGTAAATTGTATCGTTCCCTTAAATAATTTCCTGTTGTGCGTTTCTGAAAGTGCTGGGCTCACTAAATTCATATCTGACATAATTTTACTTATTACCTTCTAAGAGAAATTGGCACATAAACTGTAGCGTGTAGCCCACGGGTTCACCTAGTCATTTATATTAAATCCGACACTCCAATGATTGTTGCTTTTCGACCGCTGGATTGCGTTAGTTAATACTGAAAAACAGTCGACCGGCTGAAATACAAAATAATAACAAATATTAGCAAATATGGAAGACCGTTATAATAAGATTGAGGTCATTCATTGTAATAGATATAATTATGAGACTGATAGAAACCACCATTGTGTGTTGTTCATTTCAGAATCTATCTTTTTAGGCAACTTGTTTAAGAAATGGATGTTGCAGTAATCTTTTTAAGTATTTCATCTCTCAAAATGCGTTTTACATTACTTCGAAGGTGAAAATTTTAATGTTTTCCTAACAAAAGTATATAAACAGAAGAATGCGAATACGAAAAAATATACAGTGTTTTCCATTATAATAAAAAACTATCAACAAAGTAATCGGAGGATTGACAATTATACAAATCTCAAAGAATTCATAGAATAGGAGAGTAACAGCAAAAGAATAATACAATACAGCAATTAATTAATGAACGGCTAACGGCAATCAGAGGAACGCAAAATAGTAGTATTTATTGTTGTTGCTGCTTTGCAACTTGCAAGCAGTAGATTTTACAAATTAATTTATATTCTTTTACCTAATCTATAATTTGTCAAAACAAATTTACCAAAATTTATTCTTCCGCTTTTTTTCCTTCTATGTAATTCTTTCATCCACTATATGGCTCTATCATTCTCACTTAATACCCCTTCTACCGTTTTTCCTACATTTTGTATTCACTGGTACACTAAATGTCCAATTATTTCCACCCATTCGTCGCACACTATACACTTTCTCTTCATCTTTTTTCCTACAATTTCCTCTCCTGCTTTTTTTTTATGTTACCCTTTCTCTTCGTCATTCTTTAAATATTTAGGTAATTCTAACGGTGTTTTATGTGTCTTGTTGTTTGTGCTGTTATTTATACGGTTACATTGTTCCTGCTTTTTTTATTTCCTAATCTCTTGTTCTGAGTTCTTCTCTTATTTGTTGCTGTTCTTGACATATTCTTTCTACCTCCAGTGTGGAATAACCATTTCTTCGATAGTAGTCCCTTCGTTTCTTCTCCCATTTGTTTAAGCTTTCTTCTACTTCTTTCTCTCCGTTTATTCATACTTATTTCCGGAAATCCGCCGGTATTACGTTGTCTGTCGTTTCTCTATATATTTTATTGTCTTGTCACCCGCTTCTATTTTTATTTTCTTCTGCTCATTTCTTTTAGCACTATGTAAGTTGGTGCGTTTATGTCCAATTCCAGTAGCAATTTTAGACACATTATCTGCAATTTTTCTACCTCTCTTTTTTTTCATCCCAGCCTCATACTTCTGCTCCAGATATAATTATACTTTTTACTATTGTATCGAACAATATTAACGACCTGTTGAAGTTTTCTTCATGATCTCTATGCTATACCCCATATTTGCCCTATCGCCTTCATAGCTCTACCTGTCGTCTCTCTGAAGTGTTTTTTTTTGGTCCGCTATTTTATTGGAATGTGTATCCCATAGATATTTTATATCTTTTTCCAATTTTTATCGTGCCGTGTCCATTTCTTCTTTTTCTCACTTCCTCCTCCTTTTCGAAATAGGAGAATCTTTGATTTGACCACATTTAACCCAATTTTCTTTTCTTTCAAATATCGTTGGAATCAGGTCTTTCATTTATTTCGCCCCTTTTGCTACTAACACTATGTCACCTCCATATGCTAGTGACTAAATCTTCTTCCTGCCTATTGCTACTCCTCCTGTTTACCATTTTTAGCTTGTCCTTTAAATCCCAGATATATCAGCAACAGGGCTTTACTCAGCGGGCTCCTTCTCTTAGTTCTCTTCCTATCCAAAGTCTTTTTGTTTCCTTGCCAGTGACTGTTACTATATTTGCAGTTTATTGATAAATTGTCTTTAGGTGTATTATAAGATATTTAGGTACCTATTTCATTTAATTCCATAATTTTCCATAGCTTTTATCTATGCATCATGTCCAAGGCTGCCTTTAGATCGACGAAAAAAGTAATCTCCCTCTTTCTTCTGTTGTTTGTTTTCCTATTACATGGTTGAGTATGTATATGTTGCCTATTTTGCTTCGGTTTTTTCTGAACTCACAAATACAAAGATATAATAAAGAGGCCGTTCTAACACGAACATCCGAAACACAGTTGTTATATGTATTTCCAGTGCTTACAGATAAATAAAAGTATAGCTAATAATTGGAAACCCTTTAATTTATTGTATGTAACAAAAGTGCTAACGGTTTTCGTGAAGCATGCTACATAATTTCAACAATTACGCATGTAAGTTTAAAAAGTACCAGAAAGATAGTGTGGTTACCTGCTAATTTTGCAATCTGGCAACGTTGTATATGATCGCAGGCACGGAACAGGTCAGAGTAGATAGCACCATACAAACTTGACAAATTCAAATCTGGGGTACATGAACGTTTTTTCTTGTTTCTAAAACTATGTGCTATTTGCTTTTTGTACTTGTAAACCTTTTTTAACCAAAAAATATACATGTATGTATTGTTGATGCAGCTATACCACGGAATTTTACAACATCATATATTTTTGTTGTTTCTCCTGAGAAAATATTACATTTCAGGAAACCAAAACTATAAGAACTTAATCATTTTACAGTGACAATCCATTTTTGTTAATAGTCAGAATATACTATAACGCAATTTTACTAGGTTTCGTATTGGCTTAAATACGATACGTTATCTGTACGCATGTCAATTTCCCTTTGGTAATGTTGTGGATATTCTTTGTTGTAGACTTGTTGCATAGACAATAGTTGTCCATTTTGATTATTCAGTGTTCTTCAGTACAAACTTCCCTGTATGTCTTCTAAATAAAACAATTTGCCTCTGTCAGTAAAACGCCCATTTTGAAAATTAAAGTTTCATTTATGTATAGCTAAAGCATTAAGTACTGCATAAAATGTATAGTACTTTGTATGCACCGAAGACATTCTCTATTAAATACACACATCGAGGTCAAGTTATTTACGGATTATACTGATACGAAATTGAACTGTCAGTTCCTTCAAATTAACTTTGAATATTCATCTGACAGACAGCGCTGCCATTTCGGCGAGTACAAGTTGCAAATCCCAGTGCAGCAGCAATTCTAGATGATGTGGTGCAATTTTTCCGGTTACATTAATGCATCCGGGCAATTTTCAGGCTGCAGTGATAAAAGTGCGACGTATTCGGGTCGTAAAGCGTTCTCTGCCCTTCAACCCTGCGAGTGCTAATGAAATGACTCGGTATTTCACATACCAGTGACTCCCTAACTGAGCGAATCTTCGACATTTCCCTGCAAAAGGTCACAGTATGGCCCCGCAGAAAAGTTCTGACGCGTATGCTAATGCCACTAGGACATGGAAAATAGAAGCTTTATAGGTAGTTTCCCAATTCGCCGGTCTGACGCTAGGGAATTTCATAAAGTCTGAAACAACAGCCCGGTTTCGGTTCCTAATTTCTCCTTGTTCCTAAGACAAAGAAAACAGGAAAAACCAATTTCTAAAAATAATCCGATGATCGGACTAACTGACTCATTAATTCGTTTTATAAGTACCAATTTAGATAAAGCGGAAGATGAGCCGCGAACAAGGCAAACAGCCAGAATTTAAAGGGGGAAAAGTGAAATTCATTCGACTATGGTATTCGAATAATACGGGATTGAGAATTTTTCGGCTGATCGTTCTGGTATGTAGGGGATTTACGTGGAACGGTTGCCTTCGTTCTAAATTCAAGTTCTAGAACTTAAAAACACCCAGTTCGTAGTGATAAGAGCTTGTCGACTGGTAGCCTTCGGAAATTGCTTATTTTAAAACGCTTCAAATCAAGTTTGAGAGATATTAAAGCTGTTACTGGATATTGCAGGAATATGTATTATATATACTGCTATGTAAAGTTAATAATAGGTAAAAATAATTATTAATCATTTATTACAAACTTTTTGTTCCATAAATGAAATATCAAAGCCCCACGTTGGCTAGCCATAAATATATGCTATGAATAGTTATTATAAAATAATATAATTATTAAACGATTATCAAATTTCAAGATTTTCTTACAAAATTGAACTCAACATAAATATGCATATAAAATTCTCATAAGACATCTCAGGGTTTATATGATATAAAAAAACGTGGCTTCCCCAATATGATAGTTTACATACAAATATAAATTAAAATATAAAATACCTGCAAAAATTATCTCTCATCCACAAAGGTTTTGAAATGAACTATACCGTAGAATAGTTCAAATATCTTCTCTTTAGATCGATGCAGAAATCGGAACTCAATATGCTTCACTTATTGGTTGTGTACAGTGGTTTTAAAAGATGCAACATCGCTGGCTCCATAATTATGTTGAAATCGACATTAAAACACTTCAAAAGTATCATGAAACTTGTAACGTAGAACAGGTAAGAAATAAATTCACTTAATTTCTTAGTTAATGAAACACTATCAACTTTGATTAAATAATTCACTTTGCAGGAATATCGAAGATAAATTAAACAGAAACTCCAACTTAAAAAACACCAGGTAAGATTTATTGTAAAAAAATAACTTAACACAAGTTTAACTCGAACAAAAATAACTCTTGTTTACTAAAATAAAATTTTCACACTTAACTTCACATATTACATAATAAACCAAAACGACTCCATCCACTAATATTCAACTCTCGATCAAATTGGCCTTAATTTCATTCTCGTAGCAACAAGACAGTACGTCTGCCCCTTATGACAGCTTAAACAAGACTAAATTTCAATAAAATCCCAAAATCCTATCTCAAATTTGAGAATGCACCAATAGAAAACTTGGATTTTATCACCCCTTCCCAGACCTCTTATCAATTAAACCAAAAACGACTCTTACAGCCTAAATAAACAAATATTTCAAAAAACTAAGTTCATAAACACAATCCAAGGAAAATTAGCAATCTGATGATACCAAATTTATAAACATTTATAATAAATAATAAACACGTGTTTTAAAATTCAAATTTTAACAAACATTTACAATAGAGCTTTTAAACTACTAAAAACAATTAACCAATCCTTCATTAACCCCAATTATAAAACATTAACATCATCAAAATCAGTTAATAACATAATCTTCTTCTTCTTCTTCTTCTTCTTCATAAGCCTTCTTCTACCCATTTTCGAGTATAGGCCTCTCTCATATTACGCCATTTGTGTCGGTCTTCTGCTGTTCTATACCATAATAATACGCTATAAATGAAATCTAACCTCCAAATATGTGACTTTTATACCAACTCAAAAATTCTTATATTAACTGTTATTTACCTAAATAAAAGTATGCAAAACCCTTAATCTAATAAAACATAAACTATTAACAATAATCAAAAATCATAAATTCTTATTTTAACCTGGAAATATGCAATTTTACAATGTTCATATGACAATATTAAAAATATTAACATTACAGGGCCCCATCATTACTACGGATACACCAATTCATCATCAAGATGACAACCCGGAGCCCCACAACTGTCCACTCACTAATCTTCACTGAAAACACAATTCCAACCCGACACACATCGTAGAATACTACGAAAGCTCGGAATATACCTTTTTATGTTATAAAATTTACATTTATAATATAGAATAAGAAAAACCTCTTACAGAGCATGATTTAGATTACAAATAAGCTAATTAATCTTAATATTAGACATAATTTGGATTATTAACAGCAAAAACAGTATCCTTTCAACATGATCGAAGTGTCACGTAGGCAAATTATATTATGTATGGTAAATAACACAGCAATATATACAGAGGTGTGTTGTGGAAAAGTTTTGCATCAGTTGCACAAATAAGATAAATTGCAGTTTAAACCCATTTTTTTTTAAATAATTTTTATTTCATTATTGCAAATATAATACAGGTATTTAAACACAATCCTAGTAACAATAACAGCCCAAATGGTTATCCATGAAAAACGGAAAAACAATTCGAAATATAAAATTTATTCAAAAATAGAAAAATTGTACATTATATATAATAATGTATTCTAGACCTAAACGTTTATTACATTCCACACTGATTAATTTAAAACTATTTTAGTACTTAATAGGCCGTCCTTCGTTTTTAATAACTAATTCACACTTTTGTGGTATAGAATTTACCAGTTTTTGTAATTCTTCCTTCGTAATGTAGCGATACCAGGCATCAATTAGGGAATTCATTAATTCCACTTTTTTGTGGGCTGTTTTCTTGAAATAATGTAAGAAATCCTCTGCCATAAGTTTTGTATAGGATTTAGGTTAGGGGATTGTGCTGGCCAGTCTATTCTTTGAACTTTATTGGTCGACATCCAAAATTGAACAACCTCTGCTCTGTGGCAAGGAGTATTATCATCTTGAAAGGTAAAGGTTTTGTCAGGAAATAACCCTTTTCCACTAGGCAGCATCTTCTCCTGTGGGACATCAATGTATTTGATTGCATTCATAATGCCAGATGAAACATGCAGTATACCAACACCTTCAGCAAACATGCAGCCTCATATCATGATAGAGGTTGGAGATTTAGTTGCTGGCAGAACACATTGTAGTGAAAATTCTTCTCCAGGAAATCTTCTAACATATGTGTTTCTAGCATGATTGTTAATGTTAAAGTAGATTCATCACTAAATAATACATTCTGTCATTGTTCTGGGGCCCAGTTGCGATGATCCTTTGCCCATCTCAAACGGCGGAGACTTTATTTTCTGATAGTAGGGTTTCTTCTGCAACCCCTAAGTCCAGATTTAAGAAGTCTCCTTCTTACAGTAGAAGGGCACATACTTACACCAGCAGCTTCGGACCATATTTTAAAGAAATCTGTTGAATTAAGACTTATAGCTGTCAGCCTCGTCTTCCGCAATACACTGTCGTCTCTCGCTGATGTTTTTTTGGACGGCCTCTGCGGGGTTTATCTTCAATTTTTCCCGTCTCAAAGTATTGTTTTGATCAGTTTAATAACCATGGATTGATTGCATTGCACTTTCATAGCATTTCATGATTGGAAGCGCCGTGTTTATGATGAAAAATTACTGCATATTGTTTTTAATCCGATAATTTGAACGGTTTCTTTTCGGATGGTATTTTGCCATTATTAAGGACATGCAAAATACAACTGAATAATTCGTAGTACTTGCAGGTATATATATATATATATATATTGCTGTGATATGCCTTTTATAATACTATTTTGTGGTTTTAAATAAATTAAATACTGCATATGAAATTGTGCACAACAAATGAAAACATAGGGAAATTCAAATTACCCTTTTATAAAATATAAATTAAATATGTCACACCAAATTAAATATAATAAAAAACTACAAGCTTTTGTTTATATGCTCTTTTAAGTTTTTATGGTAACTTTAAACCTCGTACGTGCTTTCTGTAGAAAAAATCAAATGTGGCGGGCTACGTAGCAATCTCCATTTCGTATCGCGTAGGCTCACTGTCCGTTAAGTAAAAGATGCGTCGTCCGTTTTGTTCGCAGGAATAAACGTTGATAACGCTCAAATCCAGAAAACAGCAATCAGATGTACACAGGTAAGCACTTTCCCAATTTTAAAACACCAGTAATTGTCTGTTGTATAGATAAATTCGAAATCTACACAACTAACCTCAAAATTGATTATCAGTTATGTATTTTGTAGGAATCCAATAATTTTATTTATTATGGCATTTTTAACACCGATGAACTTCCTTTTATTTTATAGCACTTTTTATTTCGATGACCTCACTTGTTTTTTCGTACTGGTTGTAATTAAAATTATTTAATTGCATTATTTCTAGCAGAATAATGACATTTAATTATTTGACGTTTAGATTTTATACTTGTCAAATTAAAACAGGGCACTCTCGAATTACGCTTCTTGAGACAGATATTCAACCCACGCTAACTTTCCAACACTTCTCAAATTGTAATTTCCTTGATAATTTTGAAAGTTTCACATACGCAGAGGGAAATAAACACTTTAAATTAAAGATACACGGAGAAAGAATATTTATTAACTTAAAAGCACAAATTCGAACACAAAATATAAAGATGTGAGCTACATGAGGAACATATTTCCTCGTTGATGGCTCTAATGCAACTCACTTGTTTTTAACTAAAGATTTTCACAAAATATTTTCCGTTGCTATTTTACGGAACAAACTTTCAATTTCTATGTCAACTCCGAGGGGCGCAGTTCTAAATTAAGTAAAATAATTACAAAATTCTATAAACTACGATAACTTTCTTATAATAAAATTACTTGGAACAGGAAAACACCAAAATGTTCCCTGCAAAATTCCTCAGGTATTGATATCTTAACCGACATATTTCCAATAAAGCATAAAAAAGTTGACAAATTAAATTTTTCAATTAAATAAATAAATTATCACAAACACATTCAAAGTTAATAAAACTTAACACAAACCGTCCTTACACACATAAGAACATTATTTCCAACATATTTTTCTCTAAAGAAAAATATTACATTCACAAATTAACATTATTATAGCTAGCTGTCAAAACCATTATGTTTTTACTAATATGTGTGAAATTACAGCTCAAGAATGCACAAATAAGGTTGAAAAGTGTTGTCTATGCTTTCCCAAAGATGAAGAGCAATAAAATAACCTGTTTCGAAACCTGGAAGTCACGTTACACAGAAGCGATAGATCAAATTCCTGGATCGGAAGCTAACATTTACATTGTATTTGAATTATGTGTGATTTAACAATTCATTTAATACAGGGTAGCTTAATATAGCTTTATTAGAATTAGCAATAAGTTAAGATATCTTAATTAGAGCATTTTGTAACAGAGCAATATATTTATATGTTCATACAATAATAAGTATCTCTCCCAATTATGCTTCTAAGTTTCATGTTAAATGCATTGTAATGAGCTCATTAGAAAATGCGCGAATAACTGATTATCGATTTTAGAAAAGAACTTACTTTAAATGTTTTCTGTCGCGTTCTAAGTATCTAATTAAGAGATAGGTTGTTGACATAGTCGTTAAAATCAAATAATTAAAAGTAATTATCGGACACTATGCCAAAAATGTAGCTAAACTTCAAGAAATAATTATTTTCTTGGGTGATGCAGAACTTTTTCCCAGCGCTGTATATGTATGCGTGTTACAAAACGAGTGTTGTTAAAATTCAAAAATAATTGCAAGAAAAATTTCTACATTTATACTGAATTTTCTAAAATGTATTTTACCTTAACGTAAATATAACGGTCTAGGTTAACTACTTTAAAAGCCTTATATTATTTTGCAAATGCACCATTTGAAAACGCTCTTTTATACTAAATGTGTTTTGGATTGCTGCCAATAAGAAAATTTTTGATAATCTGTTTTAAATGTATCAGTAGATGATGACATTATCAATGTTTCATACAGCGTGGTGATAAAGTTAAGCACCAAATTTATAATTTGATTAATGGTCAATTTTTTTTTAGACACTTCCTAAGCACTTTTTTTCCTATCGGCTTCTAAGGTCATCGTTAATTTTTTTAAATGGTACCCCCGTTTTCACCGTCTTACCTATGTATCTTCTTCACCAGTTAAATAGCGATACAAAAAAAAACAGTAACCGACATAAGAATTTTTTGAGGAAAAACGTATAATCTTCAAAAAAATTAGAATTTAATACAACATGAAGATAGTTCAAATTGTCTACCATTAACCAGTTGGAATTAACCAGCACGTGTGTAAACACTTTGTATCACAATCTCGATAATTTCTGGGCTTACATTTTTCATTTCTAAACGAATCTGAACAGATTAAATTGTCTATTTTGTGTTGTTGTGTTGTTTGGAACAATAATGTAAATTCGCGTTTTCACATGACCTCATGAAAACAAATCTACCTGCGCTAAGTCAGGCGATCGTGAAGACCACTAAAGCGGTCCTCGCCGCCCTATCCATTTATCAGGGAACACATCACAAAGAAATTGACGGACTTGTACACCAAACTGGCGAGGAACTCCAGTTTGTTGAAACCAAATACTTGAATGGGGCATATCAGGAACTTCATTGTTTGGAAAAATAATTGCTCCAGCTGGAACTAACTAACATGTATTCACTTTTACTCGATACTGGTTGTGTGATTCTTGATACCAGTGCGAATTTTCCAATATCTGCAGTAATGGCGATTATCTGAACCATTCCAATTTAACAGGTTGGGATTGTCAGCATAGCGTTAACATTAAGTCATTCTTTAAAAAACCGTAATTGACGATCTGGTTAATCATTTAATTCGTATATCAAGATTACTAAGGTTGGTATTTTTCTTATTTAAACAAGTTTATTACAAATGAATGGCTGGTGTTAGTATTTAAACTAATTTGCCTTGCAGATGTATGAGGATACTCTTCATCTTCGAGCGACATTTACTGCTCACGGTACATTTTGCAGTAGGGGATCTAGTGGGATGTTCTTGATTAAATAACTTACAAGCTGCCTTGTGAGCTCTTAATCTATTCAACCATCAGCAGAATTTCTATTCTGTCTGGTTTAGTTAAACGCACTATTTCTACTTTGGTTTTAAAACATTTGTCACTGTTTCACAAATGTGAAAATCCAACAATTTAACATTTCCAAGGAAACAGATGTGGTGAATTCATTGCACACATGCTGGTCAATGCCAATTGGTTAATGGTGGGCAGTTTCCGTTAGGCATTTTTTTGATAATGTTCTTATATTCAATAAAAATAAATTCTGAATGTTTAGCTTTTCTTTTAAATTTAGTTTATATAAATTAATACTGTTTCTGCATACAGGATTTCTAGACGCACTGGGGTATAGAAAAATCTAGCCAAATGGTATTTTTCCATATTTTATGTCTTAGGATACCTGCACTAAGAATTTATATTG